>JAGIQG010000011.1:91331842-91536842 GCA_024679065.1 Sphyrna mokarran
GAGAGAGTGTGTGTGAGGGAGAGAGAGAGAGTGTGTGTGAGGGAGAGAGAGAGAGTGTGTGTGAGGGAGAGAGAGAGAGTGTGTGTGAGGGAGAGAGAGAGAGTGTGTGTGAGGGAGAGAGAGAGAGTGTGTGTGAGGGAGAGAGAGAGAGTGTGTGTGAGGGAGAGAGAGAGAGTGTGTGTGAGGGAGAGAGAGAGAGTGTGTGTGAGGGAGAGAGAGAGAGTGTGTGTGAGGGAGAGAGAGAGAGTGTGTGTGAGGGAGAGAGAGAGAGTGTGTGTGAGGGAGAGAGAGAGAGTGTGTGTGAGGGAGAGAGAGAGTGGTGTGTGAGAGGAGAGGGAGAGAGAGTGTGTGTGGAGAGAGAGAGAGTGTGTGTGAGGGAGAGAGAGAGAGTGTGTGTGAGAGAGAGTGTGGTGTGAGAGAGAGAGTGTGGTGTGTGAGAGAGGAGTGTGTGTGGTGAAGAGAGAGAGTGTGTGTGAGAGAGAGAGAGAGTGTGTGTGTGTGTGTGTAGAGAGATAGAGTGTGTGTGTGTGAGAGAGAGAGAGTGTGTGTGTGTGTGAGGCTGGGAGTTTTGAGGGCCATTCGTCAAAGTGGGGGAAGATCTCGCTGTGTGGGTGTGGCGGGGGGCAGTGAGGGCCTTGCTGTACGAATGTGGAAAAGGGTCTCGCCGTGTGGGGGAGGGGGGAGAGGGTCTCGCCGTGTTGGGGAGGGGGGGAGTGTCTCGCCGTGTTGGGGAGGGGGGAGAGTGTCTTGCCGTGTGGGAGAAGGAGGTGAGGGTCACGCTGTGTGTGGGAAGGGGGAGAGGTCTCGCCGTGTTGGGGAGGGGGGAGAGGGTCTTGCCGTGTGGGAAGGGGGAGAAGGGTCTTGCCGTGTGGGGGAGGGGAGAGGGTCTCGCCATGGTGGGGGAGGGGGAGAGGGTCTCGCGTGTGGGGGAGGGGGGAGAGGGTTCTCTCGCCATGTGGGGGAGGGAGAGGGTCTCGCCATGTGGGGGAGGGGGAGAGGGCTCGGCCGTGTGGGGGAGGGGCAGAGGGTCTCGCCGTGTGGTGAGGGGGGAGAGGGTCTCGCCGTGTGGGGGGGAGGGGGAGAGGGCTCTCGCCGTGTGGGGGAGGGGAGAGGGTTCTCGCCGTGTGGGGGAGGGGGGAGAGGGTCTCGCTGTATGGGGGAGGGGGCGAGGGTATTACCTGGAAACATTGGGGTCTGACCCTAACTCTCTGCCTCTTTCCAGGGCCATACGGCAGCTCTGCGGCTGATCCAGAAAGTAGTGCCCAGGGAATCACTGCTGGTTCCTGGGATGATCGGAGTGTTCGACACGCTTTCATCCGGAAGGTATGGAGCAGGGGTGACATCATTTACTCCAGCAGAGAGTGGAAAAGCAGAGTGGGGTCAGGGAAAGGATGGGATTGGTATAACTCAAATTATTACCTCGGGAATATCACCCAGGACAAACAGTGTCTGTAACTGTGGCCATGAGAATAGTTTGGAGAGGATGGAACTGTTTTCTTTGGAGAAAAGAAGGCAGAGTGGAGATTTGATTGAAGTGTTCAAGATCCTGGAGGAATGGACAGGGAAAGCAGTGAGAAATTGTTCCCACTCAAGAGAGCATCAAGAACTAAGGAGCACAGAATCGGAATAATGGACAAAAGGATGGGAATGATGTGAGGAAAGGTTTTTTTCACCCAGAGGGAGGGTGGAGTTTGGAGCTTCCTGTGAGGCTGGTAAAGGCAGCTTCAATCGAGGTGTTCAGGAGAGAATTGGATCGCAATCTGTACAGAGAATGTGTACAGTAACAGGGATAAGGCAGAGGACTGGGACTCAGTGGAATGTTTGTTTAGTGAGCCAGTACTAATGGGCTGAATGGCCTCTTCAGCTCCATACAGATTCTGGGATTCTCTACGACATACCTGTTTCCCGAAGACAATTTGCTGTGGAAAATGTTCTCCCCTACACTTCCATCACTTCCCTTTGCTTCCCCAATCTTCCCTTCCCCTAACCTCTACCGCATGCCCCCCCCCCCCCCCTCCATACCATCTCGCTCTCACCCACTCTCTGTTTCTCCCCCAGGTGTACATGATCCTGACAGCCCAGTTGACGGTGACTTTTGGGATTGTTGCTATCTTCACCTTCAGGTTGGTTCTGGCGATTGGGAGCATCTTGAGATGCTTTCCTCTGTTTTGTTCCTGATCTTTTCCTGCGTTCCCACAGCTTGCTGGCTTTAACACTCCCACATTCACTCCCGGTTCAATGTGCTCAACACGTTTACAATTTCAGGAATTTTAATCCACAATAAATCCTCACTTTTAGAATCAGAAAATCATCCGTTCAAATCCGTGCCAAAAAATTTATCACAAACTCTACTCTATTGTCACAACTGTCAGAGGGTCAGTGCTGAGGGAGTGCCGCACTGTCAGAGGGTCAGTACTGAGGGAGTGCCGCACTGTCAGAGGGTCAGTGCTGAGGGAGCGCCGCACTGTCAGAGGGTAGGTGCTGTTTGGGTTAGCTTTCGTTGCCTTGAGAAGGGAGTGGTGAGTGCCTTCTTGAATCGGCTGCAGTCCCTGGGGTGTAGGTACACCCACAGTGCTGTTAGGGAGGGAGTTCTTCTGTGAAACTGCATCTGGAGTGTAATCTGCGCCAGTTTTCCGGGTTACACTTGGGAATGCTGCTGGGATGTTCACTGTTGCTCTGATGCTTTTGGGAATGTTCACTGTTCTCCCGGACACTGGTCAGGATAGCTGAGGGCAGCTGGTTGTTCTCCTACACGGTACCCCGATGATTGACAGGGATTGCGGGAGCTGGGTAGAGGTGATGATACTGAGTGTTTTTCATGCTGGGATATTGATGAAATTGTGTTTTCTTGCAGTGAACCTGTTCAGCAGTTTGTGCGAATGAATTCCGCCGTATACTGGTGTGCATAGTAAGTATAACTCCAACAGTGATCAACTCAACACAGTCTACACAGTAATCCAGTGTACACAGTAATCCAGTGTACACAGTAATCCATTAAATGCAGTAATCCATTAAATGCAGTAATCCAGTGTACACAGTAATCCAGTGTACACAGTAATCCAGTGTACACAGTAATCCATTAAATGCAGTAATCCAGTGTACACAGTAATCCAGTGTACACAGTAATCCATTAAATGCAGTAGAAACATAGAAATATAGAACATTACAGCACAGAACAGGCCCTTTGGCCTTCGATGTTGCGCCGACCAATATAAAAAGCAATGCCCCTCCAAACTAAACCATTCCCTTCTCTTCCATATACTTATCAACTAACCTCTTAAACGCACCAAACTTGGCGCATCTACAACTGCTGCAGGCAGGGCATTCCACTCCCGAACCACCCTTTGGGTAAAGATAATTCATTAAATGCAGTAATCCAGTGTACACAGTAATCCAATGTACACAGTAATCCATTAAATGCAGTAATCCAGTGTACACAGCGCGGCCCAGATGAAGGGGTGGTCCTGTCTGTTTACAGATGATGTGTTCCTCGTGTTCACGGCTGACCTGCAGAGGATGCGAGAATACCAGGTGGTGTACTTTGCTGCGTCCTCCACCAGGATCAACTGGGCCAAGTGCTCCGGATTCCTGGATAGTCCGAGGGAGATGGACCCCCTTCCGGAGGAGCTCAGGTCTTTCGCCTGGAGTAGAACCAACCTCCACTACTTGGGGCCCCATCTCTGCCCAGCCAAGGAATCCTGGCCAGAGAACAGGCGGGAGCTGGAGACCAAAATCACTGCTCGGCTGGGTTGCTGTACTGCTCCGCTCCCAGTGCTGTCCTACAGCGAGCGAGTTCTCTTCATAAATCTCCTGCTTGCCTCCATGTTGTGGTATCGGCTGGTCAGTGTTACCTCTCTTTGTCACCAGGGAATGGGTGTACAGGTCTTCTGGGACAAAAGACTGCTCGGGGTCCCTGCTGAGGGGGGGCGGTCAGGGATCAGTGTGCCTTCGTACCCAGGTGGTGACCCTGCAGTGATACCTTTACATTGACCCTCCTCCACGATGGTGTCCCTGGGGATGTATTTCTCCAGCTGGGTTCACGGTCTGAATTATTACGTGTAGATCCTGTCCATAAATCCGGAAGATCTTTGGAACTCCGGTTTACCAGGACCTTCTGAAAGTCTGGGACACGGGCTGGGAAACAGTGGCCTCGTGCCGCAGTTCTTCCCTGTCTGCAGTAGCTGCTGTTGTTCGGGAACCTCAGGAATCCGTTCCTTCACCAATATCATTCCCGGGTGTCCATCAGAGAGATGGGCTGTAGTTACCGGGGTGATGGGGGTCAGGATGAGCTGGATGGTGGAGAGTGGGCCGAGTGAGGCAGTGGTCAATGTTCAGCTCGTGGTCAATGCCATCCGTGACCTTAGCACAGACGTGCTCAGACAAGATGTCACACATGGTGTGGAGGAGGTGCCACTGTGCAGTGGGATTCTGTCTGAGTGTATCCCTGCTCACATGGAATCTCATACTGGCACCAAGCCCACCTTGGGCACTGCCCACCATGCCCTTTGCCATGGCATGGAGGGGTTTCCTGTACAAGCTGCTGCTCTACATTTTCCATCTTTGCCCATTGCCTGGCCATGTTTGTGCACCCTGTTGCCGCCAGATGAGGAGGTACTGAGTGGAGGTCCCTCTACAGAGAGATTCTCCCCTCAGATGTGGGGGATCGGGGGTAGAAGGTTATGCACGCAGTAGCACTGTCCAACTGTAACCTTCACCAGTTCGCCGACTTCCCAGAAACCTGCCCCGTTTTGCAGTCTTGTAAAGTCCGTGGACCATGTTTATATTCACTGTTTTAGGCTGCATTCTTTTTGTTTGTTATTTTAAAAACCTTTTTACAGATACTCTCACTCCAGCCCCACACTCCTGATCGACGGGCACTCAGTGCGGGCTGGGGGGGAGGGAGAAGGACCTCTTTGTGAATCTGTTAGACTCACCATAAGAAACCTCACAAGGTTTATTTGATAGTTAAAGCCACGAGCTTTCGGAGCACTGCTCCTTCATTAATTGATGGCGCTCACCTGATGAAGGAGCAGCAAGTGCTCCCGAAGCTAGTGGCTTTTTCTGCTAAATAAACCTGTTGGACTTTAACCTGGTTTTTGTGAGACTTCTTACTGTGTTCACCCCAGTCCAATTCCGGCATCTCACCATAAACAAGTCCAGACAGCAGACGACCGAGGGGGTCATCCATCTGACTGTCTGTCTGTCTCCCGTGGCGATATTCACGGCTGTGAGTTCCTGGGGAGGGAGTATGCAGTGTCCATGGACACTATCGAGACCCCCCCCATGCCCGCTGGGCACCCCCTTAATCATATTTTGATTTGATGTTTCAAATTTCCTTTACACTTTGTATTATTTTGTTTGGAGAAGTTTTCTCTCTTTTTAAGGATTTTACTTTTAAGTTCCCTCTCTTTACTTTGTGCCCAGTTTATTTGATTCAGTTAATTTAGTTTGTCAAAAAGATGCCTTCGCCTGTGCCACCTTGGTGCCTTTTTAGCGTTACCAGGCCTACCACTGCGTCACGGTGTTTGCCGACATGTACACTGGAGGAGGCCAGCTGCCTACCTCGCCCCGCTGCCTGTGATGCCCTTAGCCATTATCTTCAGGAGGCCCTGGACCTTCAGGTCCCTGGCTGGCTTCCTGGGATATTTCCATGACACCCACTTCATCCCGCTGCCCCGATATGCCCGGTGTCAGGAAGGGGAGAGGCAGAGGGTGTAGCCACAGTCTCCTGGCTGGAAGGCCCCAGTATGAGCTCGAGCCCTTCCTCCTCCCTCGGGATTCCTGTGCACCCCTGGGTCACTCCATGGGACAGCGGTGCTTCTACAGTGAGTTCCACCAGCCCTGCCAGTCCTGGAGAATCACCTGTGTCCTACTCATGGTGATTGAACCTTCTGCAATGGCCACCTGAGTCGGAGACCACCTGTCTCCGCAGCAACGGCCCTTTGAGACCGGGTCATACTTTGCAGCTTCTCACCCTCTGCGGGTTCTCTAACCCGCTGTTTCCCAGCGCTGTATCGTTGGGTCTTGAGCAAGCTCTCGAACCTCTCAGCCATGGGCTACACAACTTTGAGGACCCTGTTGAATCCTTCAGCTACAGTCCTCTGGAACTTTGCTTAAGGCCTGCAGTGACTCGACCATCATTTGGAGCCTGCCACTCATGCTGAGGATTCCCTGCCTCAGGCTTTCTATTGCAAGCATGCCTCTTGCAGTGTTGGCCTGGGAACCAGCAGGACAGGCTGGTCCACCTAAAGCTTTGGGACTCCTCCCAGCAGTGGGTCCAGTCTGGCATTCCCTGGCTCTGTTGCTGCATCTCTAGCAGCTGAAGGGAGAAGTGATCTCCTGGAAATCATCTCCTGCCCATTTGTTCATCCTTGCAGCTTTTATGGAGCTGTCCCTTGATAAGACGGATCAGCCAGAGGCAGTTCGAGCATTCCAGCGAGTTTAAAGCAGTTCTTCTCATTCCCATGGAGGGCAAGGCAGCATTGTAGGTGTGCTGATCAGGATCAGGGGAGAGAAGGGGTCCTGTCACTCAGTGATTGAGGGCAGGGGGGTGATGAGGGGACCATGTGTGAGGGGTCCTGGTCAGGGGTTGGGGAGGGGGTCAGTAATGTTGGGGGGAATGTCCTGATATCTGTGGGGAAAGGGGAGGCTGTATCTATCCCGGGGGTACGGGGGGTGTAATCTGTCAGGAGATCTGCTGTTTTTTTGGGTTTTTTTGCACTTATGCAGTTTGTGCCTCTGATAAAAGCTCTGGTTGTTGCGAGTTAAGACCCACCCACTGCTCTATTGACTAGAAACAGTCTAGCCCATTTTTTTAAATCTCTAACTCCAGAAGATTGGAAGTGAAAACTCACCCAAAAATCGGACGAGGAACTCTCCTGCTTTTCCACACTAGCTGGACACTTAAATTTTTCTCATAAAATTCTTCCCCTTGAGTTTCTATCAGGTCCCTTCTCATTCTTCTAAACTCCAGTGAATATAATCCTAACTGACTTAGACTCTCCTCATATGACAAACCCATATCCCAGGAATCAGTCTGGTAAACCTTTGCTGTACTCCTTTTACAACAAGGACATCCTTCCTCAGATAAGGACACCAAAACTGCACACAATATTCCAGGTGTAACCTCACCAATGCCCTGTACAATTTCAGGAAAACCTCCTGAACCCTATACTCAAATCCTCTTCTTGTGTAATTCTGTTTCATACATTTGAGTTTAATAATGCCCCGTGAATCTTCTTGGAATGTTTTATCGTGTTAACGGCAATATCTCAATAGTCATTGTTGTTGTTCCCAGAGCTGCTGTTCTGTAACTGACAGATTTCCTGTTCTTTTTTGTTCCTCAGTGGTGTTTTTATTGTTGTCTATTTTGTTCTGATCTGCTGTGAAGGACCCAGGTGAGTTCCCCGCGCTGCCTGCTGAATGTTGCTTTTATCCCCAACCAGCTTTTCCTCGATAAGCTGGCCCCCCACCCTTCCCGGGATTCCCCCACAAGATGCCCACGTGCACAGGGCTGGAAAGGACTCAGCAACCAGCGGATTTGTCATGGGAATGCAGTCATCTCCCTTCAGCATCTGTGGAATTTCCCTGTCCCTTTTCCCCACCCTCACAGCCTCCTGCAGGAGAGGGTGGGGACGGGGGGGGGAACCCAACCACTGGGGAAGATTTGCAATGGCAATTACTGACCGTAGAATGATGCTGACAGACGGAGGCCATTCCACCCATCTTGTATGTGCTGGTTCTTTGAAAAATCATGCATTTACTAAATTCCCCATTTGCATTTATTTAGGAGGAAGTTTCCCTGGAATGTGATCCTCCTGGCTATTTTTGTAAGTATTTTTAAAATTCCTCAGTAATTTATCTGTTAAATCAGCCTCCTACCTTCTCCATTCCAGCGTTCTGCTAAGTGAAGTGACACCAGCTGGACAATTCCTCACACCGTTGATCCAACTCCATTCTGATATTTGTCGATATCTACGGTCACCTTGTCTGAGTTCAATCTCAGCCGGTCTCCCAGTGCTCTGCTGTATCTCACTCTGATGAACTGTCACGCCCACCTGGGGTTGGGGTGGGGTGGGGGGGGGTCACATTGAAACGACTTCAGTAACATCTCCCACCTTCGCCCCGTTTCAAATCTTCTGCTGCTGAAAATCTGGTCCTGCGCAGTAGTGTCAGGGGGATTAGCAGGGTAAATACTGTGGGGGGAGGGGGGTTGGAGATAGGGCCTGGATGGGATTGTGGTCAGTGATGACTCGATGGGCCGAATGTCCTCCTTCTCATAGAATCATAGAACCCTACAGTGCAGAAAGAGGTCCTTCGGCCCATCGAGTCTGCACTGACCACAATCCTACCCAGGCCCTAAACCTATATCCCTACACATTTATCTGCTAATCCCTCTAACCTACATATCCCTGGACACTAAGGGGCAATTTTAGCATGGCCAATCAACCTGATCCGCACATCTTTGGACTGTGGGAGGAAACCCACGCAGACACGAGGAGAATGTGCAAATTCCATACAGACAGTGACCCGAGCTGGGAATCGAACCCTGGAGCTGTGAAGCAGCAGTGCTAACCATTGTGCTGCCCAATGAGCATGCTACATCTACAGGTTCCCCTCTTATCTGCTCTCCGCATTACATCTTCAAAGAATTGGAGCAAATTTGTCAAAAGTGATTTACCTTTCACAAAACCATGTTGACTAGGTTTGGTTATATTCAGCTTTCCGAAACGTTTAGCTATTTCCTCTTTGAATGACTCCAGCATCACACCAATAATAATATAGTTCCCTGCTTTCTGCCTTTTCCCTTTTTGAACTAGGGAGTCACATTGGCTGTTTTCCAATCTTCTGGTACTCTCCTGGAACTTAGCAAGTAACAAAACATTTCAACCAATGGATCCATTATCACTGGATTCTTTAAAATCCGACTCTGTCCCTTCCGTCTCCATCCCTTCCTATTCTTTGACCCTTTTGATTCTTGGTCCCTTTCAACTCTCTGTCCCTTCCGACTCTCTGTCTCTTCCATGCCTTCTATTTCTCTCTCTCTTGCTCTTTGACCAAGTTTAAACATCCTGGTACAATAGTTCCTTCTTTGTAAAGACTCCTCTGATGGGTCTTAGCGTATTATTGAAAAGACTGTGTTTTGGCCGTGACTCATTGGGCACTACAGTCTCCTCTGAAGGTTGTGGGTTTGAGTCTCTCTGGAGAGAAAGTGAAATTAGAGCTGCCTCTCACTGTTTGACGATGTGCAGCTTTTCACCCAGGCCTGAGCGAATCGGCAATGTTCTTTACAAGGTGCAAAGTCTCCTAATCGTTCTGACCAATCCTATGTCCTTATTTTGAGAATTCAATTCACATTCTGACACCACAGTGGTGGATATTTAACTCAGGTGGTGTGGAGCGCAGGTCTGCTCATTACTGTCCTATTCTCACTGTGATCTCAATCTTAGAACATAGAACACTACAGCACAAACAGGCCCTTCGGCCCACAAGTTGTGCCGAATACATCAAAACCTACCCAGCCATAGACCTATCTATAACCCCCAATCCCATTGGATCCCATATACTCATCCAGAAGTCCTTTAAAAGACCCCAGCGAGTTCGCCTCGACCACCACCGACGGCAGCCGATTCCATTCACTCACCACCCTCTGAATGAAAAACTTTCCCCTAGCATCCCCTCTGTACTTGCTTCCCTGCACCTTAAATCTGTGCCCTCTTGTCGCGACCATTTCAGCCCTGGGAAGTAGTCTCTGAGAGTCCACCCTATCTATTCCTCTCAACATCTTGTAAACCTCTATCAGGTCGCCTCTTAACCTTCGTCTCTCCAGGGAGAACAGTCCCAGCTCCCTCAACCTGTCTTCATAAGGCATGCCTCCCAATCCAGGCAACATCCTTGTAAATCTCCTCTGCACCCTTTCAATAGCTTCCACGTCCTTCCTATGGTGAGGCGACCAGAACTGCGCACAGTACTCCAAGTGTGGTCTGACAAGGGTCCTATAAAGCTGCAGCATTACCTCCTGACTCCTGAACTCAATCCCTCGATGAATGAAGGCCAGTACACCGTAAGCTTTCTTAACCACATCCTCCACCTGGGAGGCCGATTTGAGAGTCTTAGGGACCCGGACCCCAAGATCCCTCTGCTCTTCCACACAGCTAAGACTCCTACCTTTGATATTGTACTCATTCATCCCGTTGGATCTGCCAAAATGGACCACAACACATTTATCCGCGTTGAAGTCCATCTGCCACTTCTCCGCCCAGTCTTGCATCCTGTCGATGTCATGCTGCAACTTCTGACATCCCTCCAGACCATCCACAACACCACCGCCCTTCGTGTCATCGGCGAACTTACTCACCCATCCCTCCACTTCCTCATCCAGGTCATTTATGAAAATGACAAACAGCAAGGGTCCTAGAACAGATCCCTGGGGCACTCCACTGGTGAGCGACCTCCATGCAGAAAAAGAACCATCCACAACCACCCTCTGCCTTCTGCAGGCAAGCCAGTTCTGGATCCACAAGCCAAAGCCCCTTGGATCCCATGGCCTCTCACCTTCTCAAGAAGTCTTGCATGTGGGACCTTGTCAAATGCCTTGCTGAAGTCCATGTACACCACGTCCACTGCTCTTCCTTCGTCAATGTGTTCAGTCACATTTTCGAAGAACTCAATTAAGCTTGTAAGGCACGACCTGCCTTTTACAAAACCATGCTGACTATTTCTAATCAACCTAACCTTCTCCAAATGCTCGTAAATCTTGTCCCTCAGAAGCCTCTCCATCAGCTTACCAACCACTGAGGTCAGACTCACCGGTCGGTAATTTCCAGGACTATCCCTGTTCCCTTTCTTGAAAATAGGGACCACATCCGCAATCCTCCAATCCTCCGGAACCTCTCCCGTCTCCATCGACGACGCAAAGATCATCGCCAGGGGCTCTGCAATGACATCCCTCACCTCCCACAATAACCTGGGGTACATCCCATCTGGTCCGGGAGACTTGTCTATCTTGATAGCATTTAAAAGTTCTAACACATCCGCTTCCTTAATATCTACATACTCACTCTTTTCAGTCTGCCGCAAACTTGTAGTGCATCCTCCCAGATCACTTTCCACCGTGAATACTGAGGCAAAGTACTCATTAAGCACCTCTGCCATTTCTTCCAGTTCCATACAGACTTTTCCCCCTTCACCTTTTATAGGTCCTATCCCTTCTCTTCTCATCCGTTTACTTTTCACATATTTGTAGAAGGCCTTGGGATTCTCCTTAATCCTACCAGCCAAGGCCTTCTCATGACCCCTTCTGGCTCTCCTAATTTCCTTTTTAAGCTCTCTTCTATAAGCCTTATACTTCTCTAGATCCCCAACATCTCCTAGCTCTTACTGATCATCTTACTGATGTTTAACTTCTTATTTCCCCATCTAGACCCTGGCGATGTCATACCTGACTGGAACAGTTGCAAGGTATGGGGTTGGGGGGAGCGGTTACAGTGAGAGCCATCTGTCTGCGGGTGTGATGCCTTCCAGAGGCAAATGTCCCTATTCAGACGTGCGAATAGGTTCGGTTTCCACTGGTGCAAGAAGGACAGACAGCTGGGCCTGATTCTCAGTCACATTAACGAGAGGTTACTTGAGGCAATTAGTTTTGGGTGGTAAATATTGGTTTTGCTAGAAACAACCTCATCCCATAACAAAAAAAACCTGTTATTCACGTAAGCAAACCCCAGAATTCTCAGACCGATATCTGAAACCCCTCTATGGCAGGGAGGGGAGGGAAGCACGGGGAAGGGGTGAGTCTGAGGCTCCAGGAATACCAGTGATAGGGATATTTGAATCTGGGGATCAGGCATGGCCAGGAGAGGAAGGAGGTGGAGGGGGTGGTGTCTAAGGTGACCATGTTGAGGTTATCGGAAAGACGCAGATTAATGATGGGGAGTGAGGGGGCTATATGGAAGGATTAGAGTTACACTCTCTGTTTGGGGTGAGAGTTTCAGGGAAGCTGGATTACAGGCACTGAGGGGAGCTCTGATGGTGCAGTGGGTAGTGTTCCTGCCTCTGGAACAGAAGCTCCGGGTTCAAATCCCACGTGATGGCCAAGGAAGGTGCTTTCACAATCCAGCCAATCAGCTTGAGTATCAGCCTGTAAATCTTCCCGATAATCCTGGTTCCAAGTGGTGAGAGCAGGAGAGATTCCTGGTCAGACCGCACAAGATAAATCACTGCCCAACCCTGCCCAGTGTAACCATGTACCAATCCGATGGAAATCCATACTCACGAGCACCAACCTGAGGCCAGCTCACTGATTGGGAAACAGGGGGTGTGGGTGGGGAGCAGAGGACTAGGAAACCCCTACCCAAATGTGTTCCTGGCATCAGGAGAGGGGAACTGAGCAATACGTCAATGTAGTCCATGGACCCCACAGCTCAATGATCCGTCCACTCTCACCCACTTTGTTCATCTGAAAGTTTCTGCATTTCTTCTACAACATCCTATTCCCTAAATGATTGACATTATTGGATGTCAGATCATTTGGAGCCTGTTCACCACTTTTGTTTCAATAATGGAGAGACTGGCGGTCAAACTGGCAGTGAATGGCAATTGAGGGAATTCTTGAAAAGAAGAAATTTGCGGAACTATGGGGAAAGAAACAGGTGGGGTAAGTGTGTGACTGGATAGTCAGAACTGTCAGGATGGGCTGAATGGTCATCTGTGCTGTGTGATTAATGCCAGCTGCTTGGTGCTGATGTGTTCAGAGTCTGTGACTGTTCTCAGTCTCGGTAACCTCTCTGTAACGTCTCCCTCCTCTACCTGCAGTTACTACAGCACCAAGTCTGTGTTTCTCTGCCTCGGGATCACCGCCCTGGTCTGTCTCGGCGTCACCATCTTCTGCTTCCAGACCAAGGTAACAGGACCTTGGGGGGGGGGCAGAGTGTTAGGGGGAGAGGAGGGGTACATGAGCTGAGGGTGGGAGGAAACGCTGTTCAGACATTCAGAGAATTAAAAGCAGCAACTTTCATTTCAGGTGGACTTCACCTCGTGTGGAGGTCTGTTCTGCGCTCTGGGGATTGGCCTCTTTGTCGCCGGGGTTGTCGTGACGATAGTTCTCTCTTTCAAATATGTAAGTGATGCACAAAGCTCGCAAAGTGAGAATGAAGATCCGAGGTGGAGGTTGGAGACAGAGGGATGAAGAGAGAGGAGAGAAAGAGAAGCTATGAGAGAAACAGATAGAGAGGAGGGATGTTAACCTAAAAATATCACAAAATATCCTAGTGAGCGGAATTAGTCTGCTTGAATCCAGGAGAGAGGAAGAGTTACAGACCCAAATGTCTCAATAGTTTGTCTGACCGGAATGTGGAAGGAAGCCTGTGAGGAGTTAAAATGAGATGGGAAGAGTCGCCTAGCTTGAGCTAGGGAGTGAATCTCCAGAGGAAATAAAGTTCTCATTTTGAGTGAAATGATGGTATAGTCATATTTTCTCTGGACTATTAATCCAGAGACCCAACACAACATTCTGGGGATCTAGGCTCAAATCTAACCATGGCAGATGGTGAAACTTGAATTCAAAACTGTTGCCAATTGTCATAAAAACCCATCTGGTTCACTAATGTTCATTAGGGAAGGAAATCTGCTGTCCTTACCCAGTCTGGCCTACCTGTGACTCCAGACACACAACCATGTGTTGACTCTCAACTGCCCCTTGGAAATGGCTGAGCGAAATACTTGGTGTACAGGCAATCAGGGATGGGTACCAAATGCTGAGCCAGCAATGCCCGCATCTCACGGCAGAATTTTTTCGAAGTTCTGAAAATGGAAGATTCCCGACTAAGAAAAGACCAGAGGTAAACTCTCAGGAATGCACTGATTCTGGGAGGATTAAACATTTAGTTCAGGAAGTCTCAACTCAAAATGTGAAATGTGTCTGTAAGTTTTGTTAAAAGTGAGACAGGAAAGATCTGTTCCGTTGTTGAAAGTGTGAAAGTTGTCGACAAGTTAAATATTACTGAAATCCTGAGTGTGATTTGGAGAGGTTGCAGGTGGTGGTGATCCCAGGTGTCTGCTGCCCTTGTGTGTCTCAGTAGCAGGGATTGTGAGTCTTGTTCTATCGAAAGAGGCTCATCACTCTGATTAATCCATTCTCTCTATATTTTGGCAGATTCCATGGCTTCACATGTTGTATTCTGCAATTGCAGCCATTATTTTTACTTTGGTGAGTGATACTCCCTCCAGTCAGCAACTGCTGTTCAGATCTGCCCTGGACCAATTGTCAAGACTGATATCTGTAATACTGAATCCCTCTGAATCACACTGTATCATTGCTGGTACAGAGTAAAGCTCCCTCTACACTAACCCCATCAAACACTCCCAGGACAGGTACAGCACAGGGTTAGATACAGAGTAAAGCTCCCTCTACACTGTCCCCATCAAACACTCCCAGGACAGGTACAGCACGGGGTTAGATACAGAGTAAAGCTCCCTCTACACTGTCCCCCCATCAAACACTCCCAGGACAAGTACAGCACGGGGTTAGATACAGAGTAAAGCTCCCTCTACACTTGTCCCCATCAAACACTCCCAGGACGGTACAGCACAGGGTTAGATACAGAGTAAAGCTCCCTCTACACTGCCCCATCAAACACTCCCAGGACAAATACAGCACGGGGTTAGATACAAGTAAAGCTCCCTCTCACTAACTCCCATCAAACACTCCCAGGACAGGTACAGCACGGGGTTAGATACAGAGTAAAGCTCCCTCTACACTGTCCCCCATCAAACACTCCCAGGACAGGTACAGCACGGGGTAGATACAGAGTAAAGCTCCCTCTACACTGTCCCCATCAAACACTCCCAGGACAGGTACAGCACGGGGTTAGATACAGAGTAAAGCTCCCTCTACACTGTCCCCCATCAAACACTCCCAGGACAGGTACAGCACGGGGTTAGATACAGAGTAAAGCTCCCTCTACACTGCCCATCAAACACTCCCAGGACAGGTACAGCACGGGGTTAGATACAGAGTAAAGCTCCCTCTACACTGTCCCCCCATCAAACACTCCCAGGACAGGTACAGCACAGGGTTAGATACAGAGTAAAGCTCCCTCTACACTGTCCCCATCAAACACTCCCAGGACAGGTACAGCACGGGGTTAGATACAGAGTAAAGCTCCCTCTACACTGTCCCCATCAAACACTCCCAGGACAGGTACAGCACAGGGTTAGATACAGACTAAAGTTCCCTCCACCCAGACCCCATCAAACAGTCCCAGGACAGGTACAGCTCAGGGTTAGATACAGAGTAAAGCTCCCTCTACACTGTCCCCCCATCAAACACTTCCAGGACAGGTACTGCACAGGGTTAGATACAGAGTAAAGCTCCGTCTACACTGTCCCCATCAAACAGTCCCAGGACAGGTACAGCACGGGGTTAGATACAGAGTAAAGCTCCCTCTACACTGTCCCCATCAAACACTCCCAGGAAAGATACAGGACAGGGTTAGATACAGAGTAAAGTTCCCTATACACTGTCCACATCAAACACTCCCAGGACAGGTACAGCACGGGGTTAGATACAGAGTAAAGCTCCCTCCACACTGTCCCACCATCAAACAATCCCAGGACAGGTACAGCAGAGGGTTAGATACAGAGTAAAGTTCCCTCTACCCAGTCTCCATCAAACAGTCCCAGGACAGGTACAGCACAGGGATAGATACTGAGTAAATCTCCCTCTACACTGTCCCCATCAAACACTCCCAGGACAGGTACAGCAGAGGGTTAGATACAGAGTAAAGCTCCCTCTACCCAGTCCCCATCAAACAGTCCCAGGACAGGTACAGCACAGGGATAGATACTGAGTAAACTCCCTCTACACTGTCCCCATCAAACACTCCCAGGACAGGTACAGCACAGGGATAGGTCCAGAGTAAAGCTGCCTCTACACTGTCCCCATCAAACACTCCCAGGACAGGTACAGCACGGGATAGATACAGAGTAAAACTCCCTCTACACTGTTCCCATCAAACACTCCCAGGACAGGTACAGCACGGGGTTAGATACAGAGTAAAGCTCCCTCTACACCAGTCCCCATCAAACACTCCCAGGACAGGTACAGCACAGGGTTAGATACAGAGTAAAGCTCCCTCTACACTGTCCCCATCAAACACTCCCAGGACAGGTACAGCACGGGGTTAGATACAGAGTAAAGCTCCCTCTACACTGTCCCCATCAAACACTCCCAGGACAGGTACAGCACGGGGTTAGATACAGAGTAAAGCTCCCTCTACACTGTCCCCATCAAACACTCCCAGGACAGGTACAGCACGGGGTTAGATATAAAGTTCCTCTACCCTGTCCCCCCAACACTCCCAGGAAAGGTACAGCACAGGGTTAGATACAGAGTAAAGCTCCCTCTACACTGTCCCCCATCAAACACTCCCAGGACAGGTACAGCACGGGGTTAGATACAGAGTAAAGCTCCCTCTACACTGTCCCAATCAAACACTCCCAGGACAGGTACAGCACGGATTTAGATACAGAGGAAAGCTCCCTCCACACTGTCCCAATCAAACACTCCCAGGACAGGTACAGCACGGGGTTAGATACAGAGTAAAGCTCCCTCTACACTGTCCCCCCATCAAACACTCCCAGGACAGGTACAGCCCGGGGTTAGATACAGAGTAAAGCTCCCTCTACACTGTCCCCCATCAAACACTCCCAGGACAGGTACAGCACGGGGTTAGATACAGAGTAAAGCTCCCTCTACACTGTCCCCCATCAAACACTCCCAGGACAGGGACAGCACAGGGTTAGATACAGAGTAAAGCTCTGTCTACACTGTCCCCATCAAACACTTCCAGGACAGGTACAGCACAGGGATAGATACTGAGTAAAACTCCCTCTACACTGTCCCTGTCAAACTCTGCCAGGACAGGTACAGCACGGGGTTAGATACAGAGTAATGCTCCCTCTACACTGTCCCCCCATCAAACAATCCCAGGACAGGTACAGCACCAGGTTAGATACAGAGTAAAGTTATCTCTATCCTGTCCCCATCAAACAGTCCCAGGACAGGGACAGCAGAGGGTTAGGTACAGAGTCAAGCTCCCTCTACACTGACCCCATCAAACACTCCCAGGACAGATACAGCATGGGGTTAGATACAGAGTAAAGCTCCCTCCACACTGTCCCCCCATCAAACACTCCCAGGGCAGGTACAGCAGAGGGTTAGATACAGAGTAAAGTTCCCTCTACACTGTCTCCATCAAACACTCCCAGGACAGGTACAGCACAGGGGTAGATACTGAATACAACTCCCTCTGCACTGTCCCCATCAAACACTCCCAGGACAGGTACAGCATGGGGTTAATTACAGAGTAAAGCTCCCTCTACACTGTCCCCATCAAACACTCCCAGGATAGGTACAGCATCGGGTTAGATACAGAGTAAAGCTCCCTCCACACTGTCCCCCCATCAAACACTCCCAGGACAGGTAAAGCACGGGGTTAGATACAGAGTTTAGTTCCCTCTACACTGTACTCCCATCAATCACTCCCAGGACAGGTACAGCATGGGGTTAATTACAGAGTGAAGCTCCCTCTACACTGTCCCCATCAAACACTCCCAGGACAGGTACAGCACAGGGTTAGATACAGAGTAAAGCTCCCTCTACACTGTCCCCCCATTAAACACTCCCAGGACAGGTACAGCACGGGGTTAGATACAGAGTGAAGCTCCGTCTACACTGTCCCCATCCAACACTCCCAGGACAGGTACTGCACAGGGATAGATACTGAGTAAAGCTCCCTCTACACTGTCCCCCTGTCAAACACTCCCAGGACAGGTACAGCACGGGGTTAGATACAGTGTTCACCTCAGTCTCCTCCTTCCTTCACCACTGGTTAACCTTCTCTCTCTCTCTCTCTCTCTCCCTAGTTCTTGGCCTTTGATACTCAGTTGATCCTGGGGAACAGGCGATACTCCATCAGCCCAGAGGAATATGTTTACGGGGCTCTGAGCCTCTACACAGACATTGTACAGATCTTCATCTGCCTGCTTCAGCTATTTGGATCCAGATAAAGATAGCTGTGATTCTGCCACCCATACTCCTGCTGACTTCCTTCATTCTCTCTCCTTGTGTAAGATAATCTCCCGCTTATAGAATCAGGAGAAATGTTAACTCAGCACGATTGGAACTGTTGCTACAGTTCTCGTGCTCCCAGGTACCACGCTCCCAGCCTGATATAATCTAACCAGGAAATAAAACCCGATAGCTCTAGAGATACTCAGCAGGTCTTGCAGCCTCTCCGCAGAGAAAAAACCCTGTGTTCACCTTTCAGTCAACGAACGTCACTGGAATTGGGAAAATGTTCACCGTTTTTCAACAAATCAGAGCCAGAGAGAAGGAATCAACAAGAAACCAAGACTTGTGATTGGCTGAAAGGTCATTGAGCTGGAATATTACCTCAGCTTCTCACTCCACGGATGCTGCCGGACCTGCCGAGTATTTCCAGAACTTTCTGCTTGTATTCCGAATTCAGGCGTCTGCAGTATTCTGACTTCGAAAGGAAATGAATTGCTTCATTCTCTGGTGAGTCCTTACCTCTGGGCCCACCTTGTATTGTTTCTCTCAGTCTCCTGCCTGAAGGATTCCCCAGAAATCGAAGGTAATCCTGAAGTAGTGTGATGGGGGGGCGGGTGAGACGTGTGAAACCTTCAGCCGCCTGAAGAAATGAATATTTGAAGGCCAGGATGTGAAACCTGCGATCAGGGTTATGGTTCACTGTTACTAATGACTCCGTATTGAACAAAGTACAATGCTGGAGAGTTCCCACCAACCGTCCCTTCGCAAGATCCTCCCAATCCCCCAACAAAAAAAGTGGTCTAACAACAAAGAACAGAGACCAAAGAAAATTACAGCACAGGAACAGGCCCTTTGGCCCGCGAAGCCTGCATCAACCACGCTGCCTGACTCAAAGCCCCTATGTTTCCGGGGAACAAATCCCTCTATTTCCATCTCATTCATGTACTTGTCAAGACACCTGTTAAAAATCAAAATACAAGCAGTGTTCTCCCCCAAATCAATTCACCCAGCAGAGGTGCTAATCACTGGGAACCAGCTCCTTTGGGTTGGACATGTTGTTCACATGCCTGACACCAAACTCCCAAAGCAACCGGTCCACTTGGAACTCGATCGCAGCAGGAAACTCCGGATGGACAGTGGGAAATGCTTTAGGAATGTTCTCAAAGCATTCCCGAAGAGGTTAAACATTTCCATTGACTCAAGGAATTTGTAATTGAGGTAAACAGAGAAGGTTCATTCGGGAATAGATCGGAAACAGGGAGAAACTTGGTCAGGAATGTGCAGAAGGAGCACATAAACCTCCAAACAACCCGATACACTCAGCCCACTGAACACCGTCTGCCCCCCAGGTGCTGGGGGTTATCAATCATCGCAAAACCCATTGAAGCAGAAATGTCATCCTCGATGCTGAGGGACTCGCTAAGGAAGAGTGATTAAAGACAATTACACTAAGTGTACTTAACTCTACCCCCCACAAGCAGCAGCTGGAAGGATGGCACAGAGGTACAGTAGTTAGCACTGTTGCCTCACAACACCATTTGTGGACCCGGATTCAATTCTCGTCTTGGGTCACTCTCTGGATGGAATTAGCATGTTTTTCATGTGTCTGCATGGGTTTCCTCTGGGTGCTCCCGTTTCCTCCCACGGTCCTAAAGATGTATTGGTTATGGTGCATTGGGCGTGCGAAATTCTCCCTCTGTACCCAGACAGGTGCTGCAGTGTAGTGACCAGGGGATTTTCACAGAAACACGGCAATGAAGTTAATGTGAGCCTATCTGTGACATCAGTAAATAAATAAAAGTAACTACAGGATTGGTTTAAAGTAATTGGGAAAAGAACTGAGGATTTTTTTTGCCGTGAGTTGTTGTGAGATGGAACAGCGACTGAAAGGACAACGGAGGCAGATTTAGGAGGAATTTATGAAAAGGAATTGGATTAATACTCGAAAGAATAGAATTTTGGGAAGAGAGAAGGGGAATTAGGATTAATTGAATCACTTTACCAAAGTATCAGCACAGGCACAATGGACCAATTGACCTCACCCTAGGCAGTAAGATTCAGTGATTGTTTAAGTCTAGTGTGACTGAAAACAGGTTTGAGTTTACCCTGTATTAAAGAACATTCTATGTGTTACAAAACAGCTCATCCCTCCACAGAATTCGAATTCCAAAGCTGATATCTCAGACTAAGTGACATACTCTTTATAAATCAACCGTTAACATTATGTCCACTGTTTCTGCTGATCAGTGCTGACTATTAGTTTTACAGTTATCTGTATTTATTCTAAAGCAATGGAACATGGAACCATAGCTCTTGGGGACAGGATGAGGCCATTCAGCCCCTTGAGCCTGCTTCACCACTCAATAAGATCATGGCTGTGTTTTGGATCTCAGTTCACATTGCTACTGGACTAGAATGTTCCCAGGATTGAACATTGACTCAAAAGACTTTAACTTTTACTTTTAACAACAAAAACATGTACTAAATGTGAAGAATTTGGCAGTAATACGATGCTCTTTCGTTCCCACTTATCTTCACAAAAGTGCACAGAATTTAAGAATAACACAGATCACCAAATATATTCTAGGCTATAATGTTTTCAGTAATTACACAGTGCCTGTAACCAATAGGCTAATAGTAGAGAGACAACACCTCACTCAGAAGACAAGTGGTGGATATCACCCAATCAAGATTCTGTGAATTATTCCTTAAATTCTACCCATCCCCTCAATCTTAATCACAGAAGAGTTTCTAAATTCCACTCTCAAAAGACATACTTTAGAATCTTCTTGCAAACAGTGCTTTCCCTCACCTGCTTTCACCAAGGATCCACCTCCAGGATTTCCAACTCTCAGTGTTCCTTACTATACGTGACTTCATTAGATTCATGTAAATAACAGTGTTTACACGTGTGGATTTTCCACACAATCTCTCAGTCCCCAACTGAACACTTTTGCTGCAAAGCTGGAATAAGGACACCGACCTTTCAATTGCTCTAGATATTTGGATTTTCTCTAGCCAATTTCATTCTCTTTCCAATTCTGTCTTTAAGTCTAATGAACAGTGCTCAAATTCTAATTCCTCCTTTCCTTTTTTCTTCAATTTTCTTGAAAATTTCTCTTCGTTCACCAGTGTCTAGAACTAACTATCCTTTAGTTTCTTTGGGACTTGTGTTCTTGCCCATTACTACATTGTATGGCTTTTCTTCCAGCACAGCATTGAAAGCTATTCCCTCTCTAGTTTCCTAACTCTGAATGGTATAGGTTCAGCTAAACTAAAAGCATAGAACAGTTCATTCTTTCTCCAAACTCATTTACCTTTCACGCTATAAATTTCTAAACTAGAAACACAGGTTGAAATGGAACAAAAAAACCTATACATGTAAACATCATTATTTACATGAATCTAGTGAGTCATTGTTTCCGACACAAAAACATGCAATTAAACACACTGAAATTTATATCTTATTTCTAACATCCAACAATGCAAATATAGGTCACTTCAAACTGCCTCTGCACACTGACAATCGGGCTGTGCTTCCCCCCTCCCCCCATCTCCGTAACCCTTGACCTCCTTGTTTAGCAAATATCTGTCTATCCCATTCTTGGATAAATTGAATGACCTAGCCTGCACTGCTCTCTGGCGAAGAGACTTCCCGTGACTAATGACCTTCTTGAGTGAAAAAATTGTCCTCATCTCTTCTAGACTCGTAACTTCTAGACTCCTTACTCACAGGGGAAGACATTCTCCCAGAATCCACTGTCAAACCCTCTCAGGATCTGATAGGTTTCAATAACATCATCTTTTTCTGGTTGTATCACAGCTTGATATGGCTCCCACTCTGCCTAAGACAGCAAGGAACTATAAAAGGTTGTGAATGTAGCCCAATCCATCACGCAAACCGGTCTCCCATCCATTGACTCTGTCTACACTTCCTGAAACTTTGCGTCAGAAAAGCAGCTAACATAATGTGTGCCTACTAGTAGGTAGCGATATGATCCGCGCAACTTGTGGGCCGAAGGGCCTGTTTGTGCTGTAATTTTTCTATGTTCTATAATTAAGGACCCTATGCGCCCCAGACATTCTCTCTTCCACCTTCTTCTGTCAGGGAAAAGATACAAAAGTCTGAGGTCACATACCAACCATCCCAAGAACAGCTTCTTCCCTGCTGCTGCCAGACTTTTGAATGGACCTACTTTGCATTAGGTTGCTCTTTCTCTACATCCTAGCTACGATTGTAACACTACATTCTGCACTCTCTCCTTTCCTTCTCTATGAACAAAATGCTGTCTGTATAGCATGCAAGCAACAATATTTTCACTGTATACTAATAGTACAGTGGCAATAATAAATCAAATCAAATTCAATCTCCTAAACTCAACGGGTACATTTGATTATTGTCACATGTATTCACATACAGTGAAAAGTATTGTTTCTTCCATGCTATACAGGCACAACCTGCTCAACCTCTCCTTCTAAGATAAGCCCCTCATTCCAAGAATGTTTTGAGTGACGTTCTCTGAGTTGCTTCTAACACAACTATGTCTTCTTTTAAATAATAAGACCTATATTACCCAGTAGATTTGGTTTATCCCACCAGTAGAACCAGTTTAAGTGGCAGCACGATGGCACAGTGGTTAGCACTGCTGCCTCACAGTGCCAGGGACCCTGATCGGGTCACTGTGTGGAGTTTGCACATTCTCCCCATGTCTGCATGGGTTTCCTCCAGGTGCTCCGATTTCCTCCTACAGTTTGAAAGGTGTGCAGGTTAGGTTGATTGGCTGTGCTAAATTACCCGTATTGTAAGGGGGATTAGCAGGGTTAATTAGCAGGGATAAACACGTGGGATTACGGGGATAGGGCCTGGGTGGGATTCTTGTCGGTGCAGACTCAATGGATTGAATGGTTTCCTTTTGCACCGTAGGGATTCTCTGATTTTTTTCTCGAGTAAACTCCTTAAATATCTCCATCAAGTTTCATCTCAACCATCTCAAAATGGGAAGGTTTTCCGCATTATTGTGTATGCATCATTATTGTGTGTTCATGGTTGCTACTTTATAATTTCATTTACCTGCTGAATGTTTACAAGATTACTGTCGGAACCTGTACTTTGGACAACGTTATAATAAAATGCTTTTCATTACAAACTGCCAACAATTGAGTCAAATTTTAAAATAGAAAAATGCTGGATTTACATGTCAGCATTTTAAAAACTTCACACTTGGGAGGTGAGCATGCTGGCAATTTATTACCTGTCCCTAATTGCCCCTTGATAAGGCGGTGTTAAATCTGTGCAGTGCTGGTGGTGTAGGTACAGCCACTGTGGGGAGGTGATGGTATTCTCAGTGGGTGAGTAATCCAGAGTCCAGGTTCGAATCCCACTGCTGCAGATGGTGGAATTTGAATTCAATTAAAGAAATCCCTTTATTGGAGCAGTCCTTACCCAGCCTGGCTGATATGTGACTCACAACACTGGGGCTGACTCGTGAATCCTCTCTGAAATGGCTAAGTGACACACTCAGCTATACTGGAGAGTTAATTAAAAAAGAAATTAAACTGGACTGAGCTGGCAGTGAGCAAAGCACCGGAACCGACAGGGGTGTGGCGACCTGGCGAAAATCTTCCTTACTGGTCAAGAATAATCATACTCAAAGAATCATACCTGACTGATAATGTCCCAGACACCTGCATCACCAAACCATTTGAGGTGGTGTACACTCAGAAAGGAGCAATCATAAAGGGACAGTGATTTAAACACTGAGGTAGGGAGGAAGTTCCTCTCTCAGAAGCTTTGGAACTTCTTGCCACGGAGCGCTGTGGGGACAGAGCCCTTGTGTATGTTTAAGGCTGAGATAATTTTTTGATCATTGAGGGAATCAAGGGTTATGGAGAAAGGGCAGGAAAGTGAACATAAGATTTGCTGGATCAGCCAAGATCCTATTGAGTGGAGCAGGTTCAAGGAGCTGAATGGCCTACTCCTGTTCCTATTTATGGGAGTTAGAACATAGAACATTACAGCACAGAACAGGCCCTTCGGCCTTCGATGTTGTGCCGACCAAAATAAAAAGCAATGCCCCTCCAAACTAAACCATTCCCTTCTCTTCCATATACTTATCAATTAACCTCTTAAACGCCACCAAACTTGGCGCATCTACAACAGCTGCAGGCAGGGCATTCCACTCCCTAATCACTCTTTGAGTAAAGAACCTACCTCTGATATCCGTCCTATAACTCATATCCCTTAATTTAAAGCTGTGTCCCCTCGTGCTAGCTTTCTCCATCCATCCCAGTTATCCTGGGAATCCTCAATATCAACTCCAGATCCCATGAAGTCTCATATCATCAGGTCAGACAGGGCAAGGAAATCCTCTGCTGATTACCACGCACCATGCTTCTCAACTGATGAGTCAGCACTCTGCCATGTTGAATACCACTTGGGGGAAGATCCGAAGGTGGTGGGAGCACAGAATGTACTCTGGGTGGGGATTGCAGTGTTGATCAGCTACAGTGGCTCGACAGCAAGACCACAGAATGAGCTGGCCTGGTCTTAAAGGATATCGCTGTTAGACTGGGACTGCAGCAGCTGGTAAGGGAACCAACAAGAGGGAAGAACATACTTGACCTCGTTCTCAGCAAGCTGTCCATCCTAACTGTCCATTGACAGTTACCGGTAAAGTGACCACTGCACTGTCCTTATGGAGACAAAGTTTCGTCCACACGTTGCCGATACCCTCCATTGTGCTGTGAGGCACTATCACCATGCTAAATGGGACAGACTTCAAACCAATCCAGCAACTCAAGGCTGGGCCATCAACAACAGCTGGGAGGGGCGGGGCGGGGCAGCTTGGGAGGAAGAGTTGGGGAGGCTGAGTTTTGGGAGGGGGATAAATTTGGGGGGAAAAGAGTTTTGGATGAGGTGAGTTTTTGGAGGGGGAGTTTGGGGTGAAATTGGGGGATTTTGGGAGTAGGGAGTTTCAGGAGTAGAAGGGGAGGGTGGGAGGGAGTGATTGATTGCTGAGTGGGTGAGATATTTCTCAGGAACTGTGACTGGATGTTATGAGATCTCAGTGTCCATTATTTATCTTATGATTCAACAAATCTCCCAGCTTTCCATTTCCAATCTTTCCAGCCTTCATTTCTACAACTCAATTCCCAGCTTGTCTTGAGGGAGAACTCATCCCTGTGGACTTGTCAGTTCAGGTCGAGAACCACAACAATTACTGCACTAAATAGACATGCTGAAGATCCAGTTAGATGCTGTTTATTATTCTGAAGATAAATGGAGAGGTGTATGGTCTGAAATATCAAACACAAAGAAGTTATTCAGTTTGGACACTGATGAGGTCACAGCCTGACTGCAGCTAGATGCCGCCCTCTACTGGTTAATAAACTTTCAACATCGGCACAACCATAGAATCACAGCACAGAGCATTTGTCCAAATTTGATAATGCTACAACTCAAAACTAATCCCACTACTCTACTCTCTCCCCATAGCCTTGTATCAATTTCCAAACTAATCCCATTCCCCACTCTCTTCCCATAGCCCTGTATCAATCCCCAAATTAATCTCACTGCCCCACTCTCTCCCCATAGTCCTGTATCAACGCCCAAATTCCACTGCCCCATCTCTTCATAGCCCTGTATTGATCCTCAAATTAATCCCATTGCCCCGCTCTTTCCTTTAGTCCTGTATCAATCCCCCAACTAATCCCACTGCCCCCGCTCTCTCCCCATAGCAGGGTGTCAATCTCCAAACTAATCCCACTATCCCCCCCCATAGCCCTGTATTAATCCCCAAACTAATTTCCACTGCTCCATTCTCCCTCCTTGCCCTATATCAATCTGAACTATCCCCACTGTCCTGTAGCTTCCCATTTTTGAAATATTGTTCCAATATTTAGTCATAGTGAGAGTTTTAAGTACAGAGAGAGACCTTTCAGCCCATCATATCCATGCCAGCTATCAAGCACCTATCTATCTATTCTAATCAAATTTTCCAGCATTTGGTCTGAAACGCTGTGGCGTTTTAAGTGCTCGTCTAAATGGTTTTTAAAATAAGACACAGGAACATCGGAATTGGTGTCAGAAGTTGGGAATTCTCACCTTTGAGCCTGCTCCGCCGTTCAATCAGTTCATGGCTGATATCTCCCTGGTCTCAAATCCACCTCCCCACCTGTTCCCTATACCCACTTTTTTTATTAGAAATAGATCTATCTCCTTCTTGCAACTATTTAATAATTCAGATCCCACCCTGCTATGGGACAGTGAGTTCCACAAATTCACCACCCCCTGTGAGTAGTAGTTTCTCCTCATCTCAGTTTTAAATCTCCCGCCTCTCAGTCTATCCCTGTGACCTCGTGTTCCAGACTGCCCCATAAGAGGAAACACTTAGTTTACATTTACTTCATCAATCCCTTTTAAAATGTTATATAAATCAATCAGATCCTCATATCCTTTTAAACACCAGTTGAGTATCAGCCCAAACTGTTCAATCTCTCCTCATTTATCAACCCCTTCATCTCCGGAAATCTATCTGTTTATTGCTGAGCGGTTACTGTTTGATCCCAACAGTGATAACCTTCCCATCACATTACTGATAATGGAGAGTAGACTGATTGGGCAGTAATTGGCCAGATTGGATTTAAGCTGCTTCTTGTACACAGGACATACCTGGGCAATTTTCCACATTGTTGCGTAGATGCCAGTGTTGTAGCTGTACTGGAATGTTTGGGAATCATAGAATCCCTACAATGCAGAAGGAGGCCATTTGGCCCATTGAGTCTGCACCAACCACAATACTACCCCAGGCCCTATTCCCACAACCCCACATATTTACCCTTCTAATCCCCCTGACAATAGGGTTAATTTAGCGTGGGCAATCAACCTAATCTGCATATCTTTGGACTGAGAGGGGAAAGCAGAGCATCCAGAGGAAACCCATGCAGACACAGGGAGAATGTGCAAACTCCGCACAGTCAACCAAGCTGGGAATCAAATCCGGGTCCTGGGGTGTTGTGAGGCAGCAGTGCTAATTATTGTGCAACTGTGCTGCCCTGGGTAGGGGCACAGCAAGTTCTGGAGCACAAGTCTTCAGTATTATTGCTGGAATATTGTCAGGGGGCCTATAATCTTTGCAGTATCTACTGCCTTCAGCTGTTCCTTCATATTATAAAGAGTGAATGGAAGACTGGTATCTGTGATGCTGGGATTACCAGAGGAGGCACAAGCATTTACAGCCAGTTTCAGCTGGAAATACCAAGTGGATGATCCATCTCAAGTAACCAGCTTCATAGATACCAGTCTTCATCCCTTCTCTGGCTATCTCCAATGGCAGTACATCTTTCCTTAGATTCCAGGATCAAAACCATTCACTGTTTTCCAAGTGTAGTACCTTGTATAATTTTAGCAATTCTTCCCTATTCTTATATTCTATTTCCTTTGAAGTAAAGGCCAATGTTCCATTTACCTTCCCAATTATCTATTGATTTTGTGATTTAAGCATGAAGACCCCAATTTGGGGTCATCTCGTCCTCATCTATTTGGGACATAGATAGGTTGCAGAGCTGGGCCGTGAGGTGGCAAATGGAATTCAATACGGATAAGTGTGAGGTGATTCACTTTGGTAGGAATAACAGGCATATGAAATATAGGGCTAATGGAAGGACCCTTAATAGTGTTGTCGAGCAGAGGGATCTTGGGGTACAAGTACATAGCTCTTTGAAAGTCGGCACCCAGGTTGATAAAGTTGTTAAGAAGGCGTACGGTGTGTTAGCTTTTATTGGTAGAGGGATTGAATTTAGGAGCCATGAGGTTATGTTACAACTGTACAAAACTCTGGTGCGGCCGCACTTGGAGTATTGCGTACAGTTCTGGTCGCCGCATTATAAGAAAGATGTGGAAGCATTGGAAAGGGTGCAGAGGAGGTTTACCAGGATGTTGCCTGGTATGGTGGGAAGGCCTTATGAGGAAAGGCTGAGGGACCTGAGGTTATTTTCATTAGAGAGAAGAAGGTTACGCGGTGACCTAATTGAGGCGTATAAGATGATCAAAGGATTGGATAGGGTGGATAGTGAGAGCCTTTTTCCTCGGATGGTGATGACCAACATGAGGGGACATAACTTTAAATTAAGAGGTGGTAGTTATAGGACGGATGTCAGAGGCAGGTTCTTCACACAGAGGGTGGTGAGGGCGTGGAAAGCCCTGCCTGCAGCAGTTGTGGACTCGCCTACTTTGGGGGCATTCAAATGTTCGGTGGATAGGCATATGGATGATATTGGTATAGTTTAGGTTAGAGGGTCCACTGGCCGGCGCAACATCGAGGGCTGAAGGGCCTGTACTGCGCTGTAATGTTCTATGTTCTAAATCGCTTTGTGCTGCAGCTTTCTGCAATCTTTATCCATTTAAATATTCAACTCCTTTATATTTCCTTTCAAAGTGCAGAATTTTACATTTTCTTGCATTATATTCCATCTGCCAAGTTTTTGTCTACTCAGTTAATCTATCCACATCCCTCTTTGTGTCATCCTCACCACTTGCTTTCCCGCCTATTTTGTGTCATCAGGGGACAAATTCTCCACTGATTGGAGTCACACCCGGCACAAAGGAAGATGGTTGTGGTGGTTGGAGGTCAATCATCTCAGGACATCACTGCAGGAGATCCTCAGGGTCCTCAGCTCAACCATCTTTAGCTGCTGCATCAATGACCTTCCCTCCATCATAAGGTCAGCAGTGGGGATGTTTGCTGATGATTGTACAATGTTCAGCAGCATTCACAACTCCTCAGATACTGAAGCAGTTCATGTTCAAATGTAGCAAAACCTGGACAGTATCCAGTCTGGGCTGACAAGTGGCAAGAAACATTCATATCACACAAGTGCCAGACAATGGCCATCTCGAACAGAAAGAATCTAGCCACCACCCCTGCACATTCAATAGCATTCCATTGCTGAATCCTCCACTACCAACATCCTGGGGGTTACTATTGACCAGAAATTGAACTTGATCAGCCTTATAAATACTATGGCAACAAGAACAAGTCAGAGGCTGAGAATTCTACAGAGGGTAACTCACCTTCTGACTCCCCAAAGCCTGTCCAGCATCCATAAGGCACAAGTCAGGAGTGTGATGGAAAATTCTCCACTTGCCTGGATGGGTGCAACTCCAACAACACTCAGGAAGCTAAACACCATCCAGGACAATGTGGTCACTTGATTGGAACCCCGTCCACCGTCTTCAATATCCATTCCCTCCATATTGGCAGCAGTGTGTACCATCGACAAGAGGCACTGCAGAAACTCACCAAGACTTCTTTGAAACACATGGTCTATACCAGCGAGAAGGACAATGTCAAAAATACATGGGAAACCATCACCTACAAGTTCCCCTTAAGGTCACTCACCATCCTGACTTGGAAATACATTGCCGTTGCTTCACTGTCGCTGGACCAAAATCCTGGAACTCCCTCTCCAATAGCACTGTGGGTGTGTCTACACTACCTTCTTAAAGGCAACTAGGGATGGGCGATAAATGCTCTGCCAGCCAGCGACACCCATGCAGCATGAAAGAATAAATAATAAGCTGTTACTCAAAAACTATGGCACAAGTAGCAAGAGAATCATATATAACACTTTTATTAACATTATCCTTTCGTAAAACAAAGTCTGAGTCAGAAGATAAACAGTGATGACACTATACTTGATTTACAATCACCAGCCTCAAATAAACAGGCCCCGTTCCTTGCACGATTATACAGAAATCACATATTTTGACAGGCTGAAGTTGGACGGCACTGGGAAAGAAACAGAGTTCTCTTCCCCCCTCTTTCCCAATCTCCCACGCCAGGTACATTCCCAGAATGTGGAACAAACCCAGAAGTCAAAGGCAAACTGATGGTTCATTGATTGAGTTTCTCCCAAGAACAGAGAAGGTCAGCTATCGCTTGGGAGATAGGAGGCGAGAGGGACCAAGGAGATAAAACACTCCTAGAGAGTGACCAGTGGAAAATGCTGGAGCATTGGATTGTTCCAGGGATCGAGCAGGCATGGCCAGGTTATCATCTGCTCTTTGAACTCCTCCAGAGTTCATTGATATCGATCGCTCTGGTATTCTCCTTCATTGGCACTCTTCATCCTCTGCCTGATCTTCAGCTGCTTCAGACGGTTCTTGTCCACCTGCCGTTTGGCAAGAAGGAAAGTGATGATTCCAGAAGGTAAACCAATTAACCTGCAGGAAAAATGATCAAGGCAATGTGAGAATGACAGAATAATTTGCAACTTGGAGCAGTACAGCCTGCATCTGACTGTCCCCTCGACAGTGCGGCCCCGTCCCTGACTGTCCCCTCGACAGTGCGGCCCCGTCCCTGACTGTCCCCTCGACAGTGCGGCCCCGTCCCTGACTGTCCCCTCGACAGTGCGGCCCCGTCCCTGACTGTCCCCTCGACAGTGCGGCCCCGTCCCTGACTGTCCCCTCGACAGTGCGGCCCCGTCCCTGACTGTCCCCTCGACAGTGCGGCCCCGGCCCTGACTGTCCCCTCGACAGTGCGGCCCCGTCCCTGACTGTCCCCTCGACAGTGCGGCCCCGTCCCTGACTGTCCCCTCGACAGTGCGGCCCCGTCCCTGACTGTCCCTTCGACAGTGCGGCCCCGTCCCTGACTGTCCCCTCGACAGTGCGGTCCTCTCGCTGACTGTCCCATCGATAGTGCGCCCCCGTCACTGAGTGAACCCTCGATAGTGCGGCCCCGTCACTGACTGACCCCTCGATAGTGCGGCCCCGTCACTGACTGACCCCTCGATAGTGCGGCCCCGTCACTGACTGACCCCTCGATAGTGCGGCCCCGTCACTGACTGTCCCCTCGATAGTGCGGCCCCGTCACTGACTGACCCTCGATAGTGCGGCCCCGTCACTGACTGTCCCCTCGATAGTGCGGCCCCGTCACTGACTGTCCCCTCGATAGTGCGGCCCCGTCACTGACTGTCCCCTCGATAGTGCGGCCCCGTCACTGACTGACCCCTCGATAGTGCGGCCCTCTCACTGACTGACCCCTCGATAGTGCGGCCCCGTCACTGACTGACCCCTCGATAGTGCGGTCCTCTCGCTGACTGTCCCCTCGATAGTGCGCCCCTGTCACCGACTGACTCCTCGATAGTGCGCCCCTGTCACCGACTGATCCCTCGATAGTGCGGCCCCTGTCACCGGCTGATCCCTCGATAGTGCGGCCCTGTCACTGGCTGATCCCTCGATAGTACGGTCCTCTCGCTGACTGTCCCCTCGATAGTGAGGCCCCGTCACTGACTGACCCTTCGATAGTGCGGCCCTCTCATTGACTGACCCCTCGATAATGCGGCCCCGTCACTGACTGACCCCTCCATAGTGCGGCCCTCTCTCTGACTGACCCCTCGATAGTGAAGCCCCGTCACTGACTGTCCCCTCGATAGTGCGGCCCCGTCACTGACTGTCCCCCGATAGTCGGCCCCGTCACTGACTGTCCCCTCGATAGTGCGGCCCCGTCACTGACTGTCCCCTCGATAGTGCGGCCCCGTCACTGACTGACCCCTCGATAGTGCGGCCCCGTCACTGACTGACCCCTCGATAGTGCGGCCCTCCACTGACTGACCCCTCGAAAGTGCGGCCCCGTCACTGACTGACCCCTCGATAGTGCGGTCCTCTCGCTGACTGTCCCCTCGATAGTGCGCCCCTGTCACTGACTGACTCCTCGATAGTGCGCCCCTGTCACTGACTGACTCCTGATAGTGCGGCCCCTGTCACCGGCTGATCCCTCGATAGTGCGGCCCTGTCACTGGCTGATCCCTCGATAGTACGGTCCTCTCGCTGACTGTCCCCTCGATAGTGAGGCCCCGTCACTGACTGACCTTCGATAGTGCGGCCCTCTCATTGACTGACCCCTCGATAATGCGGCCCCGTCACTGACTGACCCCTCCATAGTGCGGCCCTCTCTCTGACTGACCCCTCGATAGTGAAGCCCCGTCACTGACTGACCCCTCATAGTGCGCCCTGTCACTGACTGACTCCTCGATAGTGCGGCCTTCTCACTGACTGACCCCTCGATAGTGCGGTCCAGTCACTGACTGACCCCTCGATAGTGCGGCCTCTCGCTGACTGACCCCCCGATAGTGCGGCCCCGTCACTGACTGACACCTCAATAGTGCGGCCCTCTCACTGACTGACCCTTCGATAGTGTGGCCCCGTCACTGACTGACCTCGATAGTGCGGCCCCGTCACTGACTGACCCCTCGATAGTGCGGCCCCGTCACTGACTGACCCCTCGATAGTGCGGCCCTGTCACTGACTGACCCCTCGATAGTGCGGCCCCGTCACTGACTGACCCCTCGATAGTGCGGCCCTCTCACTGACTGACCCCTCGATAGTGCGGCCCTCTCACTGACTGACCCCTCGATAGTGCGGCCCTCTCACTGACTGACCCCTCGATAGTGCGGCCCTTTCACTGACTGACCCCTCGATAGTGCGACCCTCTCACTGACTGACCCCTCGATAGTGCGGCCCTCTCACTGACTGACCCCTCGATAGTGCGGCCCTCTCACTGACTGACCCCTCAATAGTGCGGCCCTCTCACTGACTGTCCCCTCGATAGTGCGGCCCTCTCACTGACTGTCCCCTCGATAGTGCGGCCCTCTCACTGACTGACCCCTCGATAGTGCGGCCTCTCACTGACTGACCCCTCGATAGTGCGGCCCTCTCACTGACTGACCCCTCGATAGTGCGGCCCTCACTGACTGACCCCTCGATAGTGCGGCCCGTCACTGATGACCCCTAGTGCGGCCCTCTCACTGACTGACCCCTCGATAGTGCGGCCCTCTCACTGACTGACCCCTCGATAGTGCGGCCCTCTCACTGACTGACCGACACTGTGTGACTAACTGCTGAATTGCATGTCTCTGTCACCGTGTGACTGACTGTGATAATTTGGCTCTCTCACAATAAGTTGAACACTCTGACAAATCTCAACCTGACTCGAAACATTGGCTCCACTCTCTCTCCCTGTCAGACCTGCTGAGATTTTCCAGCATTTTCTATTTCTGACTAAACATTGCCTTAGTTTGAATGATCTAATTGAGCCTGAGAGCAGATAACAGAGCGCTGTTCAGTCAATGCAACAAGCAGTGACAGCAAGCCTGACACCGGTCTTTTCAGCTAACAGACACTGATGATTAGGACTGATTGCTCCTGCTCTCAGTGGCAATTTTCCCATTCTTACCATGCCAGCCCAATCTTTCGCATCGGATTCTTGGCCTTCCGTTGTGGAATGTATTCTGGACGCCTTGGAATTGGTCCTCCTGGATTCTCTACAGATCGTAGGGCTGGTCTATTGTAATGGTTACAGTGGATGGATTTAACGCGGAGTTGTACAACTGCTGCTGCGTGAGGGTGGAGGGGAGGCATTGAAGCAGAGGCAGGGACGATGAACTTCCCCCTAGAGCAACCCCAAAGCTCTGTGAAAAAAGGCAAAAGAGGACAGAGTCACCACAGAAAGATGAGCGGTGAGAATTGTCCAATGCAGCAACCTCTCAACATGAAGCATTGATGCTATTCATGACCATTGTGTCAGAGGCTGGGAACCCCGTGGAGAATAACTCACCTCCTGATTCTCAAAGTCTATCCAACATCCACAAGGCACAAGTCAGGACTGCAATGGAATACTCTCCACATGCCTGGTTGAGTACAACTCCAACAACACTTAAGAAGCTCAACAGCATTCAGGACAAAGCAGTGACTTGATTGACACTTATCCACAAGCATTCACCCCGTCCACCACTGATGAACAATGGTAGCTGTATGTACCATCTACAAGATGCACTGCAGGAATTCACCAAAGCTCTTTAGGCAGCATCTTCCAAACACGTGCACTACCATCTAGAAGGACAAAGGCAGCAGATACCTGGAAACATCACCAACTGGAGGTTCGCCTCCAAGTCACTCACTATCCTGAGTTGGAAATATATTGCTGGGGCAGTACAGTGACACAGTGCTTATCTCTGCTGCCTCATAAAATCAAGGCCCTGGGTTCTTCAATGTCAGACGTGGGACAATAACTGCACACAGCCTGCACATTCTCCCTGTGTCTGCATGAATTTCCGCCAGGTGCTCTGGTTTCCTCCCACAGTTCGAAAGACATTGTGGTTATGTGTATTGGCCATGCTAAATTCTCCCTCAATGTATGAGTTGTAGGGCAATACGGTAACACAATGGTTAGCACTGCTGCTTCACAGCTCCAGGGAACTGGGTTCAATTCTCGGCTTGGGTCACTGTCCGTGTGGAGTCTGCACATTCTCCCAGTGTCTGCGTGGATTTCCTTCCACTGTCCAAAGATGTGCAGGTTAGATTGATTGGCCATGCTAAAATTGCCTCTTCGTATCCTGAGATGTGTGGATTACTGGGTAAAAATGTAGCGATGTGGGGTTAGGGGCTGAGTGGGATTGTGATCGGTGCAGACTTAATGGGCCAAATGGCCTCATTCTGCACTATATGTTTCTACACCAAACCAGCGATGCAGTGTGGTAACTCGGGGATTTTCACAGCAACTTCATTGCAACATTAATGTAACTTGTGACATTAATAAATGAACTTTTAAAAATTTTAAACTGTCACTGGGTCAAAATCCTGGAACTCCATCCATAACAGTACTGAGTGTACTTACATCACATGGATTGCAGTAATTCAAGAAGGAAGCTCATCACCACCTTCACAAGGTCATTTAGAGATGGGCAGAAAATGCTGGTCTAGTTAGCAATAAAGAATAATCTCTTTCTCTTCTGTAACAGGTCAGCGCCGAGGGAGTGCCGCACTGTCAGAGGGTCAGCGCCGAGGGAGTGCCGCACTGTCAGAGGGTCAGCGCCGAGGGAGTGCCGCACTGTCAGAGGGTCAGCGCCGAGGGAGTGCCGCACTGTCAGAGGGTCAGCGCCGAGGGAGTGCCGCACTGTCAGAGGGTCAGCGCCGAGGGAGTGCCGCACTGTCAGAGGGTCAGCGCCGAGGGAGTGCCGCACTGTCAGAGGGTCAGCGCCGAGGGAGTGCCGCACTGTCAGAGGTCAGCGCCGAGGGAGTGCCCGCACTGTCAGAGGGTCAGCGCCGAGGGAGTGCCGCACTGTCAGAGGGTCAGCGCCGAGGGAGTGCCGCACTGTCAGAGGGTCAGCGCCGAGGGAGTGCCGCACTGTCAGAGGGTCAGCGCCGAGTGGGGAGTGCCGCCCACTGTCAGAGGGTCAGCGCGGAGGGAGTGCCGCACTGTCAGAGGGTCAGCCCGAGGGAGTGCCGCACTGTCAGAGGGTCAGCGCCGAGGGAGTGCCGCACTGTCAGAGGGTCAGCGCCGAGGGAGTGCCGCACTGTCAGAGGGTCAGCGCCGAGGGAGTGCCGCACTGTCAGAGGGTCAGCGCCGAGGGAGTGCCGCACTGTCAGAGGGTCAGCGCCGAGGGAGTGCCGCACTGTCAGAGGGTCAGTGCTGAGGGAGTGCCGCACTGACAGATGGTCAGTACTGAGGGAGTGCCGCACTGTCAGAGGGTCAGTGCTGAGGGAGCGCCGCACTGTCAGAGGGTCAGTACTGAGGGAGTGCCGCACTGAGTTTTGGATGAGATGCTGAGGCTGTATTTGGACTCTATCTACAAATGCTGCTGATATTTCCAGTAGTTTGTGTGCAGACTCCCCTCCCGCCGTTTCCCTGCTTACTCTCTGGGTTAGTGTTTACCTCTCCCCCAGGACAAGGTCCTCCAGCCAGCCGCCATCTCGGTCTTCCAATGTCCCGAAATGCAGCAGGCTTCACTCTGGCGCAGGCGCAGACAGCTTCGCCGGCCTGACGAGATAGGGTGAGCAGCAGGCAGAGGACTACAATTCCCAGAGAGCACTGCGGCGACAGGTCACCGAACCGGAAATCACGCCACATGTTTGGCACGTGACTCCAGAGCCTGCCCATCGACTGGTCGTTCCGGCTGTCAATCAGACTCCACTTCCGGTGAGGGCGGAGACTGGTCTTTGACCAGGCGCCTGCGTGGAGCGGGCCTGGTTAACGTGACTTGGTTAAGTCAGTTAGTTTAGTTAGTTAGTTAGTGTAACTAGATGGCGGAGCAGGAGCTGGGTTCCCAATTGGAACTGCACGAAGGCGAGGAGATTGTGGAAGTGATTGAACTGAACCCGGGCCCGCAGGTGCCGGAGGAGGAGGAGGAGGGAGAAGCAGCAGCGGGTAAACCCCGGGGGGAGGGGGAGCTCACCCCCAAACATCCCCCCAACATCCCCCCCCCAAACATCCCCCCCAAACATCCCCCCCAAACATCCCCCCCCCCAAACATCCCCCCCCAAACATCCCCCCCCCACCACCTCCCCCCCCAACGCCCCCCCCAAACATCCTCCCCCCCAACATCCCCCCCCAAACATCCTCCCCCCCCAAACATCCCCCCCCCAAACTCCCCCCCATCCCCCCCCCCAAACATCCCCCCCCCCCCCCCCCAAACATCCCCCCCCCCCAACATCCCCCCCAAACATCCCCCCCCAAACCCCCCCCCCAACATCCCCCCCCAAATCCTCCCCCCCCAACATCCACTCCCCACCCCCCAACCCCCCCCATCCAACATCCCCCCCCAAACATCCTCCCCCCCCCCCCATCCTCCCCCCCCAACATTCCCCCCCCAACATCCCCCCCCAACATCCCCCCCCAAACATCCTCCCCCCCCAAACATCCTCCCCCCCCAACCTCCCACAACATCCCCCCCCAAACTCCCCCCCCCCAACATCCCCCCCCAAAACATCCTCCCCCCCCCAACATCCTCCCCCCCAACATGCACCCCCCAACCCCCCCCAACCCCCCCCAACATCCCCCCCCCAACCCCCCCCCAACATCCCCCCCCCCAACATCCCCCCCCAACATCCCCCCCCAAACATCCTCCCCCCCAACATCCCCCCCAAACATCCCCCCCCAACATCCCCCCCAACATCCCTCCCCAAACATTCCCGCCCAACATCCCCCCCCCAAACATCATCCCCCCAAACATCCCCCCCCAACATCCTCCCTCCCCAAACTCCCCCCCAACACCCCCCCCAACATCCTCCCCAAACATCCCCCCTCCCCCCCCAACATCCTCCCTCCCCAAACATCCCCCCAACCATCCCCCCCAACATCCCCCCCAACATCCCCCCAAACATCCCCCCCCAAACATCCCTCCCCAAACATTCCCCCCCACATCCCCCCCCCCAAACATCATCCCCCCAAACATCCCCCCCCAACATCCTCCCTCCCCAACATCCCCATCCCCCCCAAACATCCCCCCCCAAACCCCCCCCAACATTCCCCCCCAAACATCCCCCCCCCAAACATCCCCCCATCCCCCCAAACATCCCCCCCCAAAACATCCCCCCCCAAACTCCCCCCCCCAAACATCCCCCCCCCAAACATCCCCCCCAAACATCGTCCTCCCCACACATCCCCCCCCCAAACATCCCCCCCAACATCCCCCCAACATCAAACATCCTCCCCCCCCAACATCCCCCCCAAACATCCCCCAAACTCATCCCCCCCAAACATCCTCCCCCCCAAACATCCTCCCCCGCAAACATCTCCCCCCAAAAATAAACATCCTCCCCCCCCAAACATCCTCCCCCCCCAAACATCCTCCCCCCCCCACACATCCTCCCCCCCAAACATCCTCCCCCCACAAATCCCCCCCCAAACATCCTCCCCCCCCCAAACATCCTCCCCAAACATCCTCCTCCCCTCCTCCCCCCAACATCTCCCCCAAACTCCTCCCCCCCTCCAAACATCCTCCCCCCCTCCAAACATCTCCCCCCCTCCAAACATCCTCCCCCCCTCCAAACATCCTCCCCCCCTCCCATCCTCCCCCCCTCCAAACCTCCTCCCCCCCCAAACATCCTCCCCCCCTCCAACATCCTCCCCCCTGCCATCCACCCCTCCCCCGCCCCCAAACATCCCCTGCCCCCACCCCGCCCCCAAACATCCCCGCCCCCAAACACCCCCCCAAACAACCCACACCCATATCACCCCCCCCAAACCAACAACCCACCCGTCCTCCTTCCCCCCACCCCTCCCACCCCTCCTCCTCCTCCCCCTCCTCCTCCTCCCCCTCCTCCTCCTCCCCTCCTCCCCTCACCCCTCCCACCCGTCCCCCACCCCTCCCCTCCCCCACCTCCATCCCCCCCCCTCCCCCCCGTCTTCCCTCCCCCCCCGTTCTCCTCCCCCCCGTTCTCCTCCCTCCCCCCCCCGTTCTCCTCCCTCCCCCCCCGTTCTCCTCCCTCCCTCCCCCCGTTCTCCTCCCTCCCCCCTCCTTCCTCTCCCTCCCCCCCGTTCTCCTCCCTCCCCCCCCCGTTCTCCTCCCTCCCCCCCCGTTCTCCTCCCTCCCTCCCCCCCTTCTCCTCCCTCCCCCCCTTCTCCTCCCTCCCCCCCCGTTCTCCTCCCTCCCCCCCCGTTCTCCCTCCCCCCCGTTCTCCCCCCTCCCCCCCCGTTCTCCTCCCTCCCCCCCCGTTCTCCTCCTCCCTCCCTCCCCCGTTTCCTCCCTCCCCCCCGTTCTCCCGCCCCCCCCGTTCTCCTCCCCCCCCGTTCTCCTCCCCCCCGTTTTCTCCCGCCCCCCCCCCCGTTCTCCCGCCCCCCCCGTTCTCCACCCCCCGTTCTCCTCCCGCCCCCCCGTTCTCCTCCCCCCCCCCCGTTCCCCGCCCCGCCGTTCTCCCGCCCCCCCGTTCTCCCGCCCCCGCCCGTGCTCCCCGCCCCCCGCCCCCCCGCTCCCCCCCTTCTCCCGCCCTCCCGTTCTCCGCTCCCCCCCCCGTTCTCCCGCCCCCCCCCGTTTCCGCCCCCCCCCCGTTCTCCTGCCCCCCCCCCGTTCTCTCTCTCCCCCCCGCCGCCTCTCTCCCCCCCGCCGTTCTCTCCCCCCCCCCGTTCTCCTCCCCCCCCCGTTCTCCTCCCCCCCCCTCCTCCCCCCCCCCCCTTTCTCCTCCCCCCCCCGTTCTCCTCCCCCCCCGTTCTCCTCCCCCCCCCGTACTCTCCCCCCCCCCGTACTCCTCCCCCCCCCCCCCCCCCCCCCCGGTTCTCCTCCCCCCCCCCCCGTTCTCCTCCCCCCCCCCCGTTCTCCTCCCCCCCCCCCGTTCTCCTCCCCCCCCCCCCGTTCTCCTCCCCCCCCCCCGTTCTCCTCCCCTCCCCCGTTCTCCCCTTCCCCTCCCCCGTTCTCCTCCCCCACCCCCCCCCCCCCGTTCTCCTCCCCCCCCCCCCCTTCTCCCTCCCCCCCATTCTCCTCCCCCCCCCCCCGTTCTCCCGCCCCCCCCCCCCCCCTTTCTCCCGCCCCCCCCCCCTCACCGCCCCCCCCCGTTCTCTCCGCCCCCCCCCGTTCTCCCGCCCCTCCCCTCCCGCCCCCCCCCGTTCTCCCCGCCCCCCCCGTTCCCCGCCACCCCTCCCCGTTCTCCCCCCCCCCCCCGCCCCCCCCCGCCCCCCCCCCGTTCTCCCGCCCGCCCCCCCTCCCGCCCCTCCCCCGTTCTCCCGCCCCCCCCCCGTTCTCCTCCCCCACCGTTCTCACCCCCCCCCCGTTCCCCCCCCGTTCTCCTCCCCCCCCGTTCTCCCCCCCCCCCCGTTCTCCTCCCCCCCCGTTCTCCTCCCCCCCGTTCTCCTCCGCCCCGTTCTCCCCCCCCCCGCTCCTCCTCCCCTCCCACCCCGTTCTCCTCCCGCCCCCCCCCCGTTTCTCCCCCCCCGTTCTCCTCCCGCCCCCCCCCCGTTCCTCCACTCCCCCCCCCCGTTCTCCTCTCCTCCCCGCCCCCGTTCTCCTCCCACCCACCCGTCTCCTCCCCCCACCCCATCCACCCCCCGTTCTCCTCCTCCTACCCCTCCTACCCCCCCCCCGCCCGTTCTCCCTCCTCCCCTTCCCCCTGACCCCCATTCTCCTCTCCCCGACCACCCTGTTCTTCACCTCTCCCATTACCTAATCCACTGCTAATTTCCAGTGAGGACTGGCACAGACTGATTTGGGGTGGGGTATGGTGTGTTGAGATGTATCTTTAATCATTATGATGTGAAACAGGTCCACTGAGCTGCTTTTCTCTTTTTTCAATCTTTCTCTCTGGACAGATGATGTTACGAATGAGTTGGAGGAGGATGAAGATGACGGCGGATGGGAGACTGATGATGCTGAGACCATGGAGGTGGTACGAGATGACAGTGATCTGACCTTCTCCAGGCACACAAGTAACTGAAAAATGTAACGGGGGACACTGGACCATGTCGCTCAGGGTGGGGTAACTTGGGCTGAGACTCCATTCGGGGTGCAGGCATTTCTTCAGAGTGATTATTGAGGATTTCTAGCGCAATAAAAAGGTGAAGCTCACTCTGACAATAATCCACATAGAACAGGCAGTTGAATTTCTTTGGGCTGCATTCAGCACCATGATCACCATACCCCTCAAGTGAACTGACAGAGTTTCTACTGCCATTTGTTGTCTGGTGGCTTCTCCCAAGATTGAGGGGATGTGCACTTTTGGTGTCCTTATCTGAGGAAGAACGTCCTTGCTATCAAGGAAGTACAGTGAAGGTTTACCAGGCTGATTCCTGGGATGGCAGGTCTGTTATATGAGGAGAGACTAAGTGAGTTAGGATTATATCCATTGGAGTTTAGAAGAGTGAGAGGGGATCTGATAGACACTTATAAAATTCTAACAAGGTTAGACAGGGTAGATTCAGAAAGAATGCTCCAAAGGTGGGGGAGTCCAGAACAAGGGATCATGGTTTTGAGGGTAAGGGGTAAACCTTTTAGAACTAAAGTGAGGAGAAATTTCTTTAGCAGAGAGTGGTCAATGTGTGGAATTCACTACCACACAAAGTAGTTGAGACTAAAATGTTGTCTGATTTCAGGATGAAATTAGATATATATCTTGGGGCTAAAGGGGCAAGGGATATGGGAGGGGAGAAATCAGGATATTGAATTTGATGATTAAGATGAATGGCGGAACAGACTCAGAGGGCTGAATGGCCTTCTCCTGCTTCTAGTTTCTATACCAGATCCAGATAATATTCAACAGGTAATTTAAATTTCTGCAAACATTCCTCAACCTGAATAAGAAGCTCGGTTTCTGCTCGGTTTTGGACTGGGGACTTTTCACATGTTGGGGAATGTGATAATCACTACACTACAGAAACAGTTGTTTATTGTCAAGGAGATGGTTTACTTGTGTACTTTTGACCAAGCTGATTTCACTGTGTAACTTTAATTTTGTATGCGTAAGTTCTTTTTTCTTTTTAAAAAATATTTCAATTTGTAAATTCTAATGGTGCCTACAGAGGTTCTGTGTGCTTAACACTCTCTCCACTCACATTGTCTGTATCTTTAAGACTTGATTACTTGCATTCCAACCATTATTTTTTAAATTGACTTTGTGTCTTTATATGCCCTGTTTGTGAATAGAATTCCCATTCACCTGATGAAGTTGCAGTGCTCCAAAAGCTAGTGGCTTTTGGTACCAAATAAACCTATTGGACTTTAACCTGGTGTTGTGAGACTTCTTATTGTGTTTACCCCAGTCCAATGCCGGCATTTCCGTACCATTGCTCAATAATAACATCCACAGCGATCGTAACACAAGAGAATTCTGAATCTTTTCCATCACTTCTATAGAGAAATCCTTATGGGCCTGTTGGATGAATCTGATTGAATTGTGCTGCTATTCAAAGTTCAATAGCCCACTGTCTGTCCTCGCTCAAGTCATAATCACTTGAGTAAAAAAACACAGAACAGTCTGCACCTGAGGAGCTTGAGTCTCACAAAGCAGTTTGTGTTGTTTTGTAGGAGTGGAGCATTGGTGGGAGGATTGCGTTAGGCTGCTGCTGAATGATATCCTCCTCTTCTTTCTAGAGGCTGTATTCTGCTTGAGTTTGGATCCTAAGAGTAACTCTCTGGCAGTGACTGGCGGTGAGGATGACAAGGCCTTTGTATGGAGAGTGTCTGATGGTGAAGTGCTGTTGGAATGCACAGGTAACTTGCTCACTGAGATTACAAACCGACTCAGAGCACACGACCCCCGAATGGCCCACTCCTAATGCGAACGTTCATGTGCAATGATGCAGTTCTGTATCTGATAGGGTGGGTGAAGCAGATTCAGTATTAACTCAGGAACTGGATTAATATCTGAAAAAGAAAAGTTCAGTAGGCTATGGGGAAAGAATTTGATCGATTTCTCTTTCAACCAATTGGCCCAGACTCAATGGGGTGAAGGAGATTGGATGATTCAAACTGCCTTACAGTCTGTAGCATTTTTATCATCCACTCTGCCTTGGTGTAAGCAGGAGACCATTCCCTTCATAGTCCCATCTACCTTTTGTCTCCCCCCGCCCTCCCCACAAATGTATCTCACACAAAAAAAACCCCACCACCCCACACTCTGTGTGGGTCTCTGCAAGCTGCAGTCTGCTCTGTAATTTACTACTGGTGTCAATGTTCTGGTATAGGATTATCATCCCACAGTCCAGCTGGACACACCATTGTTGACCTCAGTACCCTGAGCTGCAGGACAGATGTAGAAAGAAGTGAAGGTAAAACTTTCATTTGCCACTCAATGTCTCCTGTGGATATTGTAATTTGACTGCGCAGTCTTTCAATGTTGAAGAGCTGCCTGTTTTCACTATCAAGGCTCCTGTAGGTAGTAAACCTTCTTCAGCAAGAAGCAGAAAGCTGCTAGTATTTAACCTGGAGTTCACTTCTCCTTTAGGCCACAAAGATTCCGTCATCTCAGCCTCCTTCAGTCATGATTCTACTCTGGTTGTCACGGGAGACATGAGTGGTCTGATCAAAGCCTGGAACATTGAAATGAAGAAAGAAATTTGGTCGTTTGAAGTTGGTGACCTGCAGGTGAGTGCAGTAAGCATGCTGACTAAAATCTCTTTGGAAAAAGCTGTCGAAATGGCCCAGGTGAACACACTGACCAGGGTGTAAATGAATTGCAAGGTTCGCCCAACAAGGTGAACTGTTTATGGTGGGAAATGGCTGCTGCGAGGAACAGCCTGAGTGAGAACAGAGCTCAAGAGGGGTTCGGTACAGCACTGGGGGAGGAGGTTTGCTTCCTCTGGAGGAGAGCACTCCAGGGAAACTTACTGGTGAAAAAATGATAAATGTTTCCTTGCAAGAAGGAGGTTCATTTGCAAGCTTGGTGCAATGTAAACGTGCACAAAAAATGGTAGTTCAGGTGACACCATTAAAGTAGCTGTCTGAGAAAGAATTTGAAACTTTTATTTTAACCCAGGTCTAATTCAACAAGGTGTCACCTATCAAGATAGTCCCGATGGTCTAAAAATGGAGGTTGATGCTGGAGCCATGACCACAGTCATAAGTGAACAAGTATTCAGATACTTCCAGGAAGGTCTGCAATGCTGGGGGTTGAGTCATTCGGAAGCTTTTCCATATACTGATACAAGAAGGATGCTAAATAGGAAGCATGGTTAAATCTCTTTGGAAAAATGCTGTTTGCAGATGACACCAAGATTGGTGGCACAGTGAATAGGGAAGAAGTTTATCTCCAATTGCAATGGGATCTTGATCAGTTGGGCCAGTAGACTGACAAATGGCCGATGGAGCTTAATTTAGATAAACGTGAGGTGATGCATTTTGGTGGATTAAGCCAGGGCAGACTTACTCAGTTAACAGGAGGACGTTGGGAAGAGTTACAGAACAAAGAGATCTAGGGGTACATCTTCATAGCTCCTTGAAAGTGAAGTCACAGGTGGACACTGTGGTGAAGAAGGCATTTAGCGTGCTTGGTTTCATTGGTCAGAACATTGAATACAGGAGTTGCGACATCTTGTTGAAGTTGTACAAAACATTGGTACCACCACATTTGGAATACTGTGTTCAGTTTTGGTCATCCTATTAGGCCTGTTTCCGTGCTGCAAACTCTACGTAGTAGGGTTAATGGCAGTAAAGGTATCGTAACATAGTTCTAGTGATTGAGGGTCACAGGTCTTGTCTCGTGCGTTGAGACTGATTGAAACAGATAAACTTGGACTGGCTGGAGATATTAAATGTCCAGGATGGAGGTTTTCAAGAGGTCCTGTGGAAATATTCAGAAGTTTGCCCAGAAGGAACTGGGGTGAATGAAAGGGGATAGCATTGATTGCGACCTGAATATTTAAGGCTCTGTAAAATTTAGGAAGAACTGGAAGCTAGAAAAGGAGGATAGCTGGTGATATTGATTCATTCGAGAAGGATGAGCTAAGTTTAGGAAACCAGGATATAGGAGATGAGAAATAATAAAGGCAAACAGTCAAATGGGTATACAGGCCCCCAACAGTGACCATGTGGCAGGATAAGTGTAAAGGAAGAAATAATGGGGTTTGTCGGAAAGATATGGCAATAATCATGGGGAATTTTAATCTATATGTAGACTAGATAAATCAGATAAGCAAAGGTAGCCCAGATGAGGAATTTGTAAGGTTTATAGGGATAGTTTCCTGGAATAGCACATTCTGGAGCTAACCCAAGAACAGGCTATACTGTGCAATGTACAATGAGACGCATTTATTTAATGATCTCATAGAGAACGCTTCTAAATAACAGTGATCAGAGCAGTGGATGGCAGTCTCACAGTTCCAGGGACACGGGTTCAATTCCCAACTTGGATCATTATTTGCAGAGTCTGCACATTCTCCATGGGTTTCTTCTGGATGCTCCAGTTTCCCCCCATAGTCTGAAAGATGTGCTGGTTGGGGTGCATTGGTCATGCTAAATTCTCCCTTAGTGTGCCCGAACAGGCACCGGAGTGTGGCAACTAGGGAATTTTCACAGTAACTTCATTGCGGTGCTACTTGTGACACTAATAAAGACTGATACATAATAAGGCTGAATTTTACCTTCATGTTGAAGGAGAGCAGAGGGAATCCAAGACCAGTATTTTGAACATGAATAAGTATAATTATGAGGGCATGGAAGCAGAAGTAGGTAAAGTGAAGTTAAGGGATAAGTCAAAGAGATGCAGTGGCAGACATCTCAAAGGAATATTTCAGAATAATTAAAATTGACACATTCTAGTGAGAAATAAAAAGTCCAAGGAAGGCCCACCATCCATGGTTAACTAGGAAAGTTAAAGACTATCAAATTTAAAGAAAAAGACATATTGTATAATCATTCAAAGTCAGGCAGCAGGACGGAAAACTGGACTGAATGTAAAGAACAAAGATTAAAAGATTAATAATAATGAAAAAATTAGAGTATGGGAGAAAGCTGGCTGGAATTATAAAGATAGGTAGTAAGAGTTTCTATAGATATTTAAATAAGAAAGGTTAAAATGCATCTAGAAAATTAATGGAAAATCAGGAAATGGCAGATGAGTTGAACAGGCATTTTTCACCAAAGACAATATGAATAACACCCCAGAAATGACAGTAAATCAGGAACTGACAGGAGGAACTCAGGAAAATACATTCACTGGGGAAGTGGTACTTGTCAATCCACAGCTTCAACAAATTGCTAACTTCTTGGGTCCTGATGGACTTCCTTCTAAGATCTTAAAAGAAGTGGCTAATGAGAGAGCTGATATGTTGGCTTTAATTTTCCAAAATTCCCTCAATTTGAGAAGGGCTGAATAGATTGGAAAATAACAAATGTAACTTCTTTATTCAAGAAGGGAGGAAGACAGAAAACTGGAAACTATAAACTAATTAGCTTAACATCTGTCAAAGGGCAAATGTTACAAAGATATTATTGCAGGACAGTTAGAAAAATCCAAGGCAATAGGCAGAATCATCTTGGGTTTGTGAAAGGGAAATCGTGTTTAACCAATCTATTGGAGGAAGTAACCGTCTTTGAGGAAGTAAGAGCTGTCGATAATGGGGAACCAGTGGATGTACTGTACTTAGATTTCCAGGAGACATTTGATCAGGTGCCACATGAGAAATTTTGAGAGTGCAGAATTTGTACGTTGCAGTCAGGATTAAAGGCAATGTAAATACGAATAAGCAACCTTGGTTCTCGAGGGAGATTGTAATGCTGATTAAGAGGAAGAGAGAGTTATATGAAATGTACAGGCAGCAAGGAACAGGTCAGATGCTCGAGGAGTATTAAAAATGCAAGAAGCTACTTAAGAGGGAAATCAGGAGGGCTAAAAGAAGACATGAGGTTGCTTTGGCAGACAGACTGAAGGAAAATCCAGAGTTTCTCTAGGTATGTTAGGAGCAAAAGGATAGTGAGGGATAAAATTGGTCCTCTTGAAAACTAGAGTGATAGACTGTGTATGGAACCAAAAGAAATGGGGGAGATATTAAATGGTTTTTTGCATCTGTATTTATTGAGGAAATGGGCATGGAGTCTACGGAAATAGGGCAAACAGGTAAGGAGGTCATGGAACCTTTACAGATTAAAGAGAAGATGGTGCTGGCTGTTCTGAGTCTAATCAGAAGAATTAATTCCCTGTCTGAATATTTTTAAGGCAACAATAGATTCTCAAAGCAAACGAGTGAAATATTATCAGGTAGATTTGGAGTATAATCAGATCAGCCATGGTCTTATTGAATGGTGTAGCAGGCTCGAGCGGCCAAGTGGCCCACTCCTGCTCCTAATTCATATATCTGTAAATTAGACTTCCATCCCTGCCATTGGCACAAACAGCGCAAAGCAATGAGACAGTGTAGAGGGAGCTTTACTCTGTATCTAACCCTGTGCTGTACCTGTCCTGGGAGTGTTTGATGGGGACAGTGTAGAGGGAGCTTTACTCTGTATCTAACCCCGTGTTGTGTGTGTTCTGAAAGTTTCAGTGTGTAACACTGGGGATATGGTATTATTGGGTGCACATTCAGACGATGAATTCAGTGGATTGATGTGTATTTTTTTATTATGGGCCACACTTCAGTAAATGAAGCTATGTGATAATCTAACGTTTCTTGATCTCCTGCTTTGTGTGTGTGCAGTGGGTAGAGTGGCACCCGTGTGCCCATGTGCTGCTGGCTGGCACAGATGAGGGCAGCTGTTGGATGTGGAAAATACCCAGCGGGGAATGCAAAACCTTCGCAGGCACTGGCTGCCAAGCAACGTGTGGCAAGATTCTCCCTGATGGTAAGGCTTTGGGATGGAAGTTGTGTTAGAGACTGGTTGGGTTTTGGGAACGGGCTTTGTGAGGTGGATATTGGGTTGAAGGGTGTTTTGAATTGGGGTGTTGGTTTCATCCTTTCTCTAATCCCAACTCTTCTCTCAAGTAAAAGTAAAGTTTTAGCGTCACAGATAAGGCTTGCATCAATACTGCAATGAAGCTACTGTGAAAATTCCCGAGTCACCCCACTCCCATTCGGATACATTGAGAGAGAATTTAGCACGCCCAATGCACCTAACCAGCAGGTCTTTCAGACAGTGGGAGGAAACCCATGTAGATAAGGGGACAATGTGCATCCTCCACACAGACAGTGGCCCAAGCCAGCAATTGAGCACAGGTACTCGGCGCTGTGAGGCTGCAGCGCTAACCGCTATTCCACTATGCCACCCCAAGAAGCAGAGCTTGATGAGAACCTCAGGGATAGGAGCAGAAATAGAGCATCCACCCTAAAGGCTGCTTTACCATTCGAAATGATCGTAGCTGAAGATTTGCCTGAGCTCCAGTTTCCCATGTTTCAACATATTACTGTTATCAGAGAGTTCCCAAATCTCTGTCCCAGCCTTAAACATATGTAACAATAGAGGATCCACAAGCCTGTGGGCTGGAGAATTCCAAACATTAAAAAATCTCTCCCCGTCTTATTTCTAGATGATCAGCCCCTGATCCTGAGACTGTTTCCCCTCACATTAGCCTGGCTAGGGACTGTCCCAGGGTATGGAAGTATCCACTGGGGTGAAGATAAAGTGACTGAAGATTTCCTGTCCTGAATTCTGTATGAAAGCTATTGTTTTGTGTCTCCAGGTTTCCGAGCAGTCATTGGCTATGAAGATGGGACATTGAGGATTTGGGATCTGAAGCAAGGGTCACAACTTCACGTTGTGAAAGGTAATGTGGAAGAAGAATGCTGACCAGTGAGTAGGCGAGTTCTATTGTTACAACCTCGTTCATTGATACTAAATAAATGCAACATGGGAACGAGGGACAGAGTAACAACCCTGACCCCTGCACACTGACCCTGATGATGACTGTGCCAACCTTCTGCATCATTTAAACACCAGCCTCACAATTTCAGGAGCACCAGAGGGAAGGGAGGATTTCCGGTTTCAGGCGGGAGTGAGGTAGAGGAGTCCCACAGTTTGAGGAAGGGGAGTAGTCTCACAGTTTGAGGGGAGAGTGAGGGACTGCAGTCCCACAGTTTGAGGGGGGAGGTGGTGAGGGACTGCAGTCCCTCAGTTTGAGGCGGGAGGGTGGGAGGGACGGCAGTCCCACAGTTTGAGTGAACCCATCAGTGTCAATAGATGTTGAATTACTAAAGACTGAACCATCTGTTTGGAAGGTGAGATGGCTGCTTGACATTGAGAAATAAAAATGAAAAAAGCCAAATCTTTGCAGGGTTGATAGCCTGGAAATTGTACTAACTTACACAGTTATTGGAAGAACTCTGTCACAAAGTGACAGTCATCAGTCCAAGAGAAATCTGGGAGCTGTGACAGTGAGAAGATGATAAACATTGAATAGGGGGCAGTGGCACAGGGATATGGATGATCACTAGAGAAAGGAAATATTATAAGATAAAGAATTGAGTCAGAGAACAAAATGCTGGGGGAAATGAACCAGAAGAATGGGTGGGAAAATACATTGACAAGAGGTCCAGTGTCTCACTCAGCTCAATAATCAGACCAGCAGCCATTATAGGAGACCATGTGGCAGCTTGTTCAGAGCTCGAGAATGCTGTATCATCTCACATACTGCCAGTTTCCTGCCCAAGTACAGTTTACCCCTGCTGTCCCAGATATGGGAGTATTCACTGAGATGAGAGTAAAGTGACTGACAATTTCCTGTCCTGAATTCTATACGAAACCACCTGTTTCATAAACAATGTAAATAAATCAGCAATGTGGACTTTTCCACAGAATCTCACCACAGCAAACTTGGAGGTAAAGTGAGATCACTGGAGCTGGGAAAACCACATGACCAGAGACACTTGCTCCAGCTCTGTAATATGTCATGCTGCCCAGCTAGTCCACTCAAAGAACAGTAAAGGAAACAGGCCCTTCGGCCCTCCAAACCTGTGCTGTGCATTGATCCAAATAGACCATTCATTTATATCCCTACATTCCCAGGCTGCTCATGTGACTATCCAGGTAATTAAACAATCCCAGTGTGTCTGCCTCCACCACCCTACTTGGCAGCACATTCCAGGCCCTCAATATCCTCTGTGTAAAAAAAAAAAAACGTCCCTCGGATATCGGAGTTATACCTCGTCCTTCTCACCCTGAGCCTGTGACTCCTTGCGACCTGGGAAAAAGCTTCTCACTGTTCAGCCTATCTATGCCCTTCATAATTTTATACACCTCTATTAGGTCTTTCCAGGGAGAACAACCCAGTCTACCCGATCTCTCCTCATAGCTAAGATCCTCCATACCTAGCAACATCTTGGTAAACCTTCTCTGCATTCTCTCTAAAGCCTCCATGTCCTCAATTAAATCTGGATTTTAAATTGAGAAATGTGATTGGTAAACCGCACCTAAAACCACCACCTGAGAAGCACTGCTTAAACTGAGCCTAGGCTTGACTGTAGACTATTGGAAGGAATTGTTCTGGCTGTAAGATAGGTTGGGAAAAGGTAGCACATTTGGCCTCAGTTTCAGGACAGGAAAACAGCTGAGGAGTGGAGCAGGAAGACTGGATAGGACACAGTAATATCTTGGGGAAAGTTAGAGAAAAGTTCAGCGGTGATCTGTTTACAGTAATGTTGATAAAATGGAGAGGTTAGAGATGAGGGAAATAAACACTCTTCTGTATTTGCGTTTCCATTTTTCCATGTTGTGGTTCTTGTTAATTCTCTATTGACCCACTGCTTCACTCCTGAGTGATGTGGTTCGGTGGGAGGTAGTTACCGTGTTATTATTGACTCTTGTGCTTTGTTTGTGCCTCTGTCTGTAGGTCAGGATAGCCACCAGGGTCCAGTGACCTGCCTCACCACCAATGATGCTGGGAGCCTGGTCCTGACTGGATCTGTCGATCGCACAGCTAAACTCCTCAATCCGCTCACAGGCAAGGTAATGGGCTTTCCCAGGACTAATCAAACTGCAAACAGCCAGTATGGGCATGATGGGCCAAATGGCCATTTTCTGTGCTGTAAAGTATTCTAATCATTCTAATCTGTTGGATCTTTCTCCCCTGAGAAAAGGGAAAGTTGAGAGTACGTGGAATGAAATCTTGAACATTATTTAAAAGTTTGATGGTGTGGATAGTGAAACATGAGAAAATTCTTTGACCTATTATGGAGTTAAAAACACAAGGCTACAAAAATAAAATGGTCATGAGTCTAACAGAGAATTTAGAGAAAGTATTTTTTCATCCAGAATTAGAATTGGTTAGAATTAGAACTGACAGGAAGCAGTGAAGTTGTAGATAGATCAAAGCAGAAGTTAGCTAAGTATGTGAGGGAAAAGATAAAGAAGAGTCTGTTAGGATAGAAAGATGAAGGTAGGTGGAAGGATTATAAATGTGACATGGATCAGTTGGTGAATGGCCTTTTTCTCTGCTGTAAATTTAAAATAATTCATTGATTTTTGTGGGGCTATAGTGAAATTTTTCCTCTTTGAAGATTGAATGATATCAGAATATTACTTGTCCTCGTCCCTGTCAACAGTATCGTGAGTTAAGGTAGATTGAGTTGGTTATAGAAGCAGCTACTTTGTCATCTGTATTGAAGTGGATAAAACTCCAGTTTTCACACTTGGGCCTTTTATTCCTTTTCTGTTTTATGGTTATTTTTCACCTTGTTTGTTCAACTGTTTCTTGTTCAAGGGGATGCAAGCCCAATAATCAATCAAATATCAGATAAACCAATGCACAAATAGTTTGTGTTTACTTGCCACCTCACCACAGTTGGCGTGTTTCACATTCAAGCAATTATTTTTGAAATGTAGCTTCTGTATGTTTCTTTGGAAGTAAGAGCCACATTGAATCTTGGGCGCCCCAGGCTGTGAGAACTGGTTAAAGTGATGAGGGTCCTCGGGTACCGGGTGATGATCAACATCTCCCTAACCCAGGACAGCTCTCTGTATTAGCACTACCTCAGCATTAAACTCAGATCCTTCCTGGCCTCTCTGTCTCACTGCTACATTTGATTAGCACCTTTTCTCAGTAGGCTATGAGGCCTATTGAGAAAAGGGCGGCACGATAGCGCAGTGGTTAGCACTGCTGTTTCACAGCTCTGGGGACCTGGGTTCACTTCCTGGCTTGGGTCACTGTCTGTGTGGAGTTTGTATGTTCTCATGTCTGCGTGGGTTTCTTCTCGGTGCTCTGGTTTCCTCCCACGGTCCGAAGATGTGCGGATTAGGTTGATTGGCCAAGCTAAAATTGCCCTTAGGGTCCTGAGATGCATAGATTAGAGGGATTAGTGGGTAAATATGTCGGGATATGAGGGTAGGGTCTTAGTGGAATTGTGGTCGGTGCAAACGTGATGGGCTGAATGGTCTCCTTCTGTAATATAGGGATTCTAAGTTCTAAGTCTAAGCTTTCAGCAGAGCTGATGGTATATACAATGATTTGCTCATTTTGCATTAGTTTCCAATCACTTTCCGTGGGATTTTTGCACATTGCAATAACACTATCACATCTTTTCCACTGTGTGTTCTGGAATTTGCAATAATTTTTGAAGCCAGCAGAGGTCACTAACTTGTGACTGTGCTGAATGGATTTGGTACCTCAGTAAATTATTTGAACGGTTTTTAAACCATTTTGGGACAGAAATAGAGGCACAGATCGGTGTTTTGAAAAAGTGAATCGTGCTAGAGGATTAGTGTATAATTTTTCCATAAATGTTATACTGGAAAAGAGAGATTGAATCAGCCTCAGTAAAACTTCAGACAGTTAGCTCAGAGTCAGCTGTAGGAATGATAATGGGTTTTTTAATAAGAACGTAAGAAATAGGAGCAGGAGTAGGCCATTCAGCGCATCGTTCCCGGCAGCGCTCCCGGCAATACTCAAGAAGTTCAACACATGGTTCCTTCCATCATTGATGAATAATGGCAGCCAATCAGTCTTGTTTTCAGTGTAAACTGGGGTATTAATGTCAGGTCTTTAGGTAATCAGGGACCAGAAGGGGGAGGGTTATCATGGCAACCTTGGAGACCACTTGATCTTCTCGTCTGAAGCTTCAGCAAACCTGTGAGACAATGTGATTCCCTGGCCATTGGGATTCGGAACTGAGGAGTGGGCTTTAAACCCACAGCTGGAGCCTGGGCAACAGATTGTGTAGTTTCAGTAATACTGTTGCCTTTCTATCAATTTCCCATGTAAATACTCTTTCCTTCCTGTAAATGAATAGTTGTTACTTCACCAGCTGTTTGGATACCGGATGTTTTGTTATTTATGGGGGTTGTCAGTAGTAATGGCTTTTAGTGATGGACCCCCTCCCCATCCATCCCTCCAGATGCTGGGGATCTCATTCAGGCACTAAGAGCCTTCGAATGAGAGTTCCTTCAATTGCTACCTGGGCTTGCAAGCAAAATGCCACCTAGTGGTGGCAGTGAGTCCAGTGCCCGCCTCTAGGTCCAACCCAGCGGTGACGGGATTAGCCTTTTCTTCAGCACCAAATGCTCACTTAAAAACCTCGATTGGGGGTGATTTGGGAAGGCTGATATTAGCCTTCCATTCAATTGACTGTTTTCTGATTTATTATTGTCACATGTATTAAAATGCAATGAAAAGTATTGTTTCTTGCGCGCTATACAGACAAAACATCCTTCATGGAGAAGGAAAGGAGAGAGTGAAAATGTAGTGTTACAGTCACAGCGAGGGTGTAGAGAAAGATCAGCTTAATGCAAGGTAGGGTCCATTCAAAAGTCCGATGGCAGCAGGGAAGAAGCTGCTCTTGAGTCAGTTGGTATGTGACTCAGATTTTTATATCTTTTTCCCAATGGAAGAAGGTGAAAGAGGGAATGTCCAGGGTACGTGGGGTTGTTAATTGTGCTGGTTGCTTTGCCGAGGCAGTGGAAAATGTAGACAGAGTCAATGGATGGGAGACTGGTTTGCGTGATGGATTGGACTACATTCACGACCTTTTGTAGTTCCTTGTGGTCTTGGGCAAAGCAGGAGTCCAGACCAAGCTGTGATACAATCAGAAAGAATGCTTTCTATGGTGCAGCTGTAAAAGTTGGTGAAAGTTGTTGCTGACGTGCCAAATTTCCTTAGCCTCCTGAGAAAGTAGAGGTGTTGGTGGGCTTTCTTCACAATAATGTCAGCATGGGAGGACCAGGCTAGGTCATTGGTGATCTGGACACCTAAATGTTAGAGTTGGAAATGCATCGGGGTCACCGCCCACACCCTTCTGCCTGATTAAGTGACCCCACTGCCACCAAAATAACTAACTACCAGGGAGTGTCAAGACCCCTAGTGTATGTGTCCAAACATTTTCTTCCTGTTGTTTCATTATTGGCTGAAAGTTAACTGATTTGAATCTTTCTCCACAGGTAGTTTCTGTCTTTTCAGTTCCAAACAGCACAAAAGGATGTATGGAGAAAGAGCCAATGGAGGATACAGATTCCAACTCCAATTCTGTGGAGTCAGTGGGATTCTGCCGGGTGTAAGTCTAACCTTCCTGTACGTCTGATATTGAAGCTGATGACACAGCAACTGTATTAGTTTTGATTAGTGAGCAGAGGGGGTGATAGCATTGTGACAATGCTATCCTACATGCCAGATTAATGCCCCAGTCTAATCCCACCAGCGTAACTAGGGATACTTAAAGTCAACTAATTAATGAATCTGAACTTAAAAGAAGCTAGTCTCAATAACTTTCATAGCTTATCCTGTTCACAAATATTCTTCAGACAAGAAATTTCATAGATAGATAGTCGTGTGGTCGTAATTCACTAATCCAGGGGCCCAGAAGAATTGTCCTGGGACAGGGATTCAAATCCCACCATGGCAGCTGGCGGAATTGAAATTCAGTTAATAAATCTGGAATATAGAGCTAGCGTCAATAATGGTGATCACGAAACCATCGTTAATACCGCAAAAGCCCACCTAGTCTACATGTGACTCCACTCTACAGCAAAGTGGATGACTCTTAACTGTCTGAACAAACCACTCAGTTCAAGAGCAATTAGAAATAAGCAAGAAATGCTGACCAGTGGGACACATGTTAAGCCGTGTGGTCAAAGGTCAGGACAAAGGTGTGAGAATATGAAAATAAATTGAAAAAGAGAATACACCTTACCATTGGTGAGTTAACCGGAGTTGAATGGTTGATAATCTGAAGAGTATCAGGAATAAACCACATAGACGTACAGCACAGGAAAGACCTTTCAGCCTGTCCACTCTGCACAGACAATAACTACTGCTAACATCATGTTAATCCCATTTTCCAGTATTTGTCCCATGGGCTTGAATGTTTTGATATTTCAAAAGCCCTTCCAAATATTCTTTAAAGGATGTAAGGTTTCGAGCCTCCACTACCTTTCCAGGCAGCACATTCCAGATTCTCACCATCCTAGAACATAGAATATAGAACACCTCAGCACAAATAGGCCCTTCGGCCCACAAGTTGTGCTAATCATATCAGTACCTATAGGCTATAGAACTATCTGTAACTCCCAATCCCATTAAATCCCATGTACTCATCCAGAAGTCTCTTAAAAGATCCCAGCGAGTTCGCCTCTACCACCACTGATGGCAACCGATTCCATTCACTCATCACCCTCTGAGTGAAAAACTTACCTCTAACATCTCCTCTGTACTTGCCCCCCAGTACCTTAAACCTGTGTCCTCTCGTAGTGACCATTTCAGCCCTGGGAAATAGCCTCCGAGAATCCACCCTATCCCTCTCAACATCTTATAAACCTCTATCAGGTCACCTCTCAACCTTCGTCTCTCCAGGGAGAAGAGACCTAGCTCTCTCAACCTATCTTCATAAGGATTGGGAGGCATCCCAGGCAACATCCTTGGAAATCTCCTGTGAACCCCCTCAATAGCTTCCACATCTTTCCTATAGTGAGGCAACCAGAACGACACACAATACTCCAAGTGGAGTCTGACAAGGGTCTTATAAAGTTGCAACATTACCTCCTGACTCCTAAACTCAATTCCTCTATTAATGAAGGCCAGTACACCATATGCCTTCTTGATCACATCCTCTACTTGCGGGGCAGATTTAAGAGTCCTATGGACCTGGACCCCAAGATCCTTCTGCTGCTCAACACTGCCAAGACTCCTTCATCCCATTGGTCCTGCCAAAATGGACCACTACATGTTTATCCGCGTTGAAGTCCATCTGCCTCTTCTCCCCCTAGTCTTGCATCCTATCTATGTCTCGCTCTAACTTCTGACATCCCTCCAGACTATCCACAACACCAGCAACCTTCTGAATGAAAAAGATTTTTCTCAAATCCCCTCGGAATCTCCTGCCCCTTACCCTGAAATTATGACCCTTCGTGATTGGGCAGCTGCTTCCTACTCTCACTATCCATACACCTCAATCCGCCTTCTTTCATAGAATCCTACAGTGCAGAAGGAGGCCATTCAGCCCATCAACTCTGAACCAACAACAATCCCACTCAGGCACTATCCCCATAACCCTATGAATTTACCATAGCTAGTCCCTCTGACACTAAGGTGCAATTTGGCATGGCCAATCCACCTAATCCACCCATCTTTGTACTATAAAGAAGATAATCCAAGCCTATCTAGTCTCTCCTTATAGCTGCAATGCTCCATCACAAGCACCATCCTCCTCTTTACCCTCTCGAGTGCAATTACATCCTTCCTCTAGTGAGGTGACCAGAACTGCATACAGTACTCCAGCTGTAACCTAACTAACACTCTCTACAACTCCAACATTATCTCCTTGCTCTTATGCTGTGTGCCACGACTGGTGAAAGCAAGTATCCCATACGCCTTAAGTGTTCTATTCACCTTCTCTGCCGCTTTCAGGGATCTGTCAATAAGTACCCCAAGATCCATCTGTTCCGCTGAGCTACACAGTGTCCTGCCATTCATTAAACAATCCCTCATCTTGTTACTTATTCCAAACTGTATCATCGTGCATTTATCAGGGTTAAATACCAAGTGCAATTGCTCTGACCTTCTAACCAATCCATCTATATCTTCCTGTAATCTACAACATTTTTCACTGTTAACCGCTTTACTAATTTTGGTGCCATCTTCAAACTTGCTTTTATTATTTTTCCCACATTATCATTGATATTGTTTATATAAATAACAGTAAGGATCCAAGTAGTGGACATTGTGATATGCCACTGGACACTGGCCTCCAGTCACTCAAACAGCATTCTACCATTGCCTTTTGTGTCCCATTACTAAGCCAGTTTAGGATCCATCTCCAGGTTTCTCTGAATTCCAGTGTTTCAACGTTCTCAATCAGTCTCCCACCTTGTCAAAAGGCTTTGCTAAAATCCAGATAATCTGCATCAACTGTGTGTCTCTGATCCTCAAATTGTTTGTTTTATCAAAAAATGGTATTAAATTTGTTAAGCATGACTTCCCTCTGACAAAGCCATGCTGACTATCCTTAATTTCCAAGCGGAGATCAATTTTCTCCTTTAGAATTTTCTCCAAGAGTTTCCCTGACACTAACATGAGACTAGTTCTCAATAATGTTACTGTCCTCTTTACATTCCTAAGTTCTATCCACAAAGCCTCGTTTAAAGACTCTTCCAAGATATAATCTTACCTTAATGCAGTAATTGACTCCTTAATTAATATAACCGTAGAATCTACAGTGCAGAAGGAGGCCATTCAGTCATAGAAATATATGGGATTCTATCCCTGTAATCCATGTATTTATCCTCCTAGTCCTCCTGACACTAAGGTTCAGTTCAGAATGGCTTAACCTGCACGTTTTTGGACTGTGGGAGAAAACCAGAGCACCCGCAGAAACGCATGCAGACATGGGGAGAAGGTGCAGACTCCACATACTCACCCAAGGCCAGAATTGAACCTGGGTCCTTGGTGCTGTGAGGCAGCAGTGCAAACCACTGTTTCACCATGTTGCCCTGTAATAGTGCTGAGGCAGCCTTCTGTATCTCAATTAAAGATCCTATGCCCCGAAATGTTGAGTTGCCAGTCCTGCCTTTCCCTCAACCACGTTTCTGAGATGGCAGCAATTCCATGTGGCAATCATGCTCCTAACTGCTCAGTCTTACCTGCCCTACTCTGAGCATTAAAGACCATCCAGCCCTGCCTTATTTTATTGACACTCGCTACAGCTGACCTCACTATGATTTGCTTCCTTCACTATAGTATGATGTGTTTATATTTTCCTCATGTTCTGTGTCCCCTCTTCCTGCCAGACGCGTTTAAACTCCTCCCAATGACACCAACAAACCCTCATAAGGGCGTTGGACCCACTGTGTGCTTCAGGTTCAAAGCGCCCTGTTTGTTGAGATCCCACCTTCTCCAGAGATGGTAACAGTGATACAGGAATCTAAAACCTGTAGGCTTGTGTTAGATTCACATGTAGATTAGAGTAGATGGGGGTGGCTAGTTTCCTTTGCTGAAGCACTTTACTGGATTAGATCTGCAATAAATAACCTGGTGTTTTTCAGTGTAACTTCTATCTGCTACCAGCCCATAGATGATGCAAATTTCAGAAGTCAATTTCATAATTTATCATAGTGCAATTTTGACTTGCAAGGGCAGGTTATTGACATAGAATCCCTCCAGTACAGGCAGCCATTCTGCCCATCGAGTTTGCTCTGGCTCTCAAAGAGTGTCTTGCAGAGAGACTTGGACAAGTTGCAGAGCTGGGCCGAGAGGTGGCAAATGGAGTTTAATGTGGAAAAGTGTGAGGTAATGCACTTTGGCAGGAATAATAAATGTGTAGAGTATAGGGCTAATGGTAGGATTCTTAATAGTGTTGATGAACAGAGGGATCTTGGTGTATTTGTGCATAGATCCCTGAAAGTAGGCAGTCAAGTCGATAAGGTTGTTAAGAAGGCATACGGAGTCTTAGCTTTTATTGGTAGGGGGATTGAATTTCGGAGCCGCAAAGTCATGTTGCAACTGTACAAAACTCTAGTGCGGCCGCACTTGGAGTATTGTGTGCAGTTCTGGTCCCCGCATTATAAGAAAGATGTGGAGGCATTGGAGAGGGTACAGAGGAGGTTTACCAGGATGTTGCCTGGTATGGAGGCAGGTCTTATGAAGAGAGGCTGAGGGATTTGAGGTTGTTTTCGTTAGAAAGGAGGCGGCTAAGAGGAGACCTAATCGAAACATATAAGATGATTAGAGGTTTAGATAGGGTGGACAGTGATAGCCTTTTTCCTAGGATGGAGAAAGCTAGCACGAGGGGACACAGCTTTAAATTAAGGGGTGGTAGTTATAGGACGGATGTCAGAGGTAGTTTCTTTACCCAGAGGGTGGTAAGGGTATGGAATGCCCTGCCTGCTGCAGTTGTAGATGCGCCAAGTTTGGTGGCGTTTAAGATGTTAGTAGATAAGTTTATGGATGAAAAGGGAATGGTTTAGGTTAAAGGGTCATTGCTTTTTCCTAATTGGTCGGCGCAACATCGAAGGCCGAAGGGCCTGTTCTGCACTGTAATGTTCTATGTTCTATGTTCTAGCCAGGTCCTATCCCCTTAACCTCATGCATTTAGCGTGGCATCCAACTCCTACACATGTTTGGACTGTGGGAGGAAACCGGAACACCTCGGGGAAACCCTTACAGACACAGGGAGAATGTGCAGATTCCACACATTCGGAATTGAACCCAGATTCCTGGCACTGTGAGGCAGCAGTATCTTAATCTGGTTATCTTCAGCCCACGTACCTCGCGTAATCTTTCCTCTACGTATTTTGGTTTAACCAACAAATTGATGATATCAGTCAATCATTAGGTGATAAGTTCTGTCAGAACCATGAATGAAATGTTCATGAATCTGAAAGATTAATATTTTATTTAGCTGTGTGTTTAGTTATTTAGAGTTAATCTTTTATTGATGTATGTGCCTATTCTTTCTGCTCTGTGAATTCCAGGTACGCCTGGGGAGCCTTGTTTCTCTGAATCCCTGTGTTAAGAGTGTGCCTGCTGGATTATACTGTCAGCTAATGTCTAATCAATCAGTGAAGGGGTTAATGACGTTAGCCTGGCTTTGATATAACTCCCACCGTAAACTGTGGTCAGAGTAATGGACTGTTGTATATACAGTGTTTGTCTAATCTGCTGTGTCGGACTTTGGGCTGCCAATTGTCTGGGAAATAGCCGGCACACAGTACATTTTGAGGCACCTATATAGTTTTAAGTTCTGAAATGTAATGACTGTAATTTGTATAGGATTGTAAAAATGTTTTTATTCCGCACTGTTTGTAATTAATAGACATACAGGTTTGCAATGGTTAAATTGAGATTTTAATGAAAAAAGTGTATTTTTGAAATAAAAAGAACTCTAGGAAACAGCGGCCATCATAGTGGGATGCTGAGTAATGACTAGTTTCTAAACCCATGCTCTCTTTATCTCCTGAATTAATTCCTCTACTTGGCTAATAGCCATGTGCACATTCAGACAGGGATTCTTTGCACGCTATGTGGACACACAGTGCTTAAATCTGGCCTTGTCCACACAGTCGTTTTGCAAGGGGAGCCGCTGATTGGTTATCGATCTGGGTGTGTGTCAAGTCTGATTGGGTCTTCACTCACCCAGGTTTCTAAGCCAAATTGAGGAACTTGGTGCCTACCAGTATCATGGGAATGTCACCCTCCCCGCCCCCCAACTATGTGCTCCCATCCCATCCCCCTCGTGAGAGTGCCCCTCCCCAATTTCCTGTGGGAGTGACCTTTCCTTCCCCCTCTGTGGGTGTGCCCTCCCCTCTGTCCCCCGCAGGTGTGCCCTTCTGTCCTGTGGGTATGCTCCCCCCACCTCCCCAACCATGCTGCAGGAGTGTCCTCTCCAAGAAAGCTCACTTCTGTCTTCACAGGATGACAAGGGATGGACAAGGGATATCAGCCTTGTCAGCAAAGGGCTGTATCTTTTAAAAAAAAAACAAGAATACTGGAATATTTTTTCACTGCTGTTTGGCTCCTACAGACTTCCATTGATTGCTATTGGCTTTCTGGACGGAACTATGGGGATTTGGGATATTCCATCACAGACATTACGACATAAATGGCAGCTTCAAGTAAGTAAGACCTGCAAAGATGGATCTGTTGTATCTCTTGGGCCTTGTCTTGGTTGCTGAGTTCCTACCCATGGAGTCTACTCTATTTCTGACCTGTGTCAGTGTCTGGGTGAGCTTTGGGAAATAGAGGAGAACATCCCGACCCTGGTACTGTTGTAAAGCAGAGGTGGACCTTCCCCCCCGAGCCCCGAGAACTAACATCGAACCACTGGAAGAAGACTAGAGAAGCATCTTGCCTCATATTCTGTTAAAATGAGTGTGAAGCGGTGTAACCTTCTCTTCAACAACTTCTCGTGATTAAATCAAAATAACTCCCTCACACACTCTCAAATCAACAAGTAACAATTTATTTATCTAACTAGCAGTGAACAGGTTAACTAAACTATTAACAAACTGAATAAAACACGATCCTAATGGAATGCTATTTAGATAAATTCAGTTCCCATTTACTGGCAACAAATAAATTACTCTCTAAGTTACAACCAGGTTTTGTGTTTTCTGGAATATTCTGGATCTTCTCTGTTGATTCTCCTGTACAGATCATCTTTCTTCTTTGTTATCTTCACTATTGAGATGGTGCTTTCTCTTAAGACATAAATGAAGCTATGAGAGGCAGTGATTCTCATTCTCTCTGTGGAGCTAAGAGCTGTCACTCTGGCAAGTGGCAGTCGCTCTCTCTCCTCTTTGTTTCACTGCCTCTTTTTTATACCTATGATGACATATGATTATCCACCATAATAGGATTGGTCCTAGGTTGCTAAAACAATCAGATTTAAATTTAATAGGTTTTTGGTATCTCAGTGCATGTTTCAAATTAGTTGAATTTAAAAAAAATCAGAAGCCTGTTTGTTATCTTTGTAATATTGCTGCTTGGTCTTTTGATACAAATGTTTCAGTCTGGGCTCTCTGTGTACTTGCATTTTTCTTAAACTTCCAAAGCACAGAAAAGGGACCACACAATGCTTTCCCCCTTGCATTTTACAAACACCAGTCTTCAATTACTCAGCTTTGCAATAATACCCTACAGGAAAAGGCTGGGCCCATGTACAAAGCGGGTACAGCTGAAGCTGGGAGGTTGTGGTTATGAGCCTGTATCTCCTGCTGCCCTGCATCAGTTTTCCGTCAAGCCCAGAGACCCAATGGGATTCTTTATTTCTGCCCCTGAGACATTCAGCCTCTCTGCCCACCTTTGAAAGTCTCAGTGTGATCATTGATCACTCTGTTAAACCTCTCTTCTCTTTCCTGCTTGGAGTTCACCATTGCTGCAAAGCTTGACGGATTCCAGTAACTGGAAATATTTTCATAAAATCCAGATAGTGCAGAAGGAGACCTTTCAGCCCATCAAGTCTGCACTGACCACATCCCACCCAGGCCCAATTCCCATAATCCCACATATTTACATTGCAAATCCTCTGACGTTGGGGTCAATTTAGCGTGACCAGTCAACCTAATCTGCATATCTTTGGACAGTGGGAGGAAACCCACGCAGATGTGGGGAGAATGTGCAGATTCCACACAGATAGTGACCCAAGATCAGAATTGATCCTGGGTTCCTGGCACTGAGAGGCAGCAGTATTAGCTATGGTGATACCCATATTGCAAAGCTTTATTGTAATTGATAAGAATCAGCGGAGGCCACTCTGCTCAGACTGTCTGACCTGTTTTTCTGTCTGTCAGGCTGGCATCGTGCAGCTACTGTGGGAGGATCACTCCCCAATTATATACACAGGGAGCCTGGATGGAGCTGTCCGTGTCTGGGATGCCCGCTCGGGAAGAATGGAGAATGAATACTGTGGTCATGCAGCAGAAATCCTGGACTTCACAGTGAATAAGTAAGTGTTTACCTCTGTTTGAACCTTTCTGTCACTGGCCTTGGACAGACGGAAAGTTAACTGACCTCGTAATTCAGAATGTGGAAATCAGATTGATTGGTTTTTAAATCTAAAATCAGCTATCTCAGTAAAGGTGCTGCTCAAGCTGTGAGATTTTCCGAAGAACACAGCTTGGTCGTTCGTGCCTTTGTAAATGAAGAGAAAGACTTTTATTTCTATTGGGCTTTTCACCCAGCATCACAGCCAGTGAGGGTTTTGGAAGTGTAGTCACTGTTCTAATGTAGGAAACAGCAACCAATTTGTGCACAGCAAGATCCCTCAACCAGCAAAGTAACAATGATTAGGTAATCTGGTATCTTTCTAATGTTGATTGGAGGATAAATATTGGAGGGCTGCTGGGGTACTGCCCTGTTCCTCTGAGACAATGCCGTGGGATATTTATATTAACCTAAGCAGGCAGATGGGAACAGCACCCCTGACGGCGCGGCACTCCCTCGGCGCTGGCCCCCTGACGGCGCGGCACTCCCTCGGCGCTGGCCCCCTGACGGCGCGGCACTCCCTCGGCGCTGGCCCCCTGACGGCGCGGCACTCCCTCGGCGCTGGCCCAGAACCTTGTGATTCTGTAGTGACCCTGCTACTGATTGAGTTACAACTGAGGTTTTTTAGGGAAGGAAGTCTGTACTCAGCCAGTATGGGATTATCTTGAATTATTCCCAACTCCAGCTAACTCCTCACTGCCCTCTGAAGTGACTCAAGAACAGCTGCTATTAGACTTCAGAATGGATCTACCTCATGTGCAGCTGATCTTTTCTCTACATCCTAGCTGTGACTGCAACACTATGTTCTACACCTTCTCTGGGACCCCTGCTGTTTGTCATTTTCATAAATGACCTGGATGAGGAAGTGGAGGGATGGGTTAGTAAGTTCGCCGACGATACAAAGGTTGGTGGTGTTGTGGATGGTCTGGAGGGATGCCAAAAGTTGCAGCGGGACATAGACAGGATGCAAGACTGGGCGGAGAAGTGGCAGATGGACTTCAATGCGGATAAATGTGTAGTGGTCCATTTTGGCAGGAATAATGGGATGAAGGAGTACAATATAAGGGGTAGGAGTCTTAGCTGTGTTGTAGAGCAGAAGGATCTCGGGGTCCGGGTCCATAGGACTCTTAAATCGGCCTCGCAGGTGGAGGAAGTGGTCAAGAAGGCGTACGGTGTACTGGCCTTCATTAATCGAGGAATAGAGTTTAGGAGTCAGGAGGTAATGGTGCAGCTCTATAAGACTCTTGTCAGACCCCACTTGGAGTATTGTGCGCAGTTCTGGTCGTCTCACTATAGGAAGGATGTGGAAGCTATTGATAGGGTGAAGAGGAGATTTACAAGGATGTTGCCTGGATTTGGAGGCATGCCTTATGAAGATAGGTTGAAAGAGCTAGGTCTCTTCTCCCTGGAGAGACGAAGGTTGAGAGGCGACCCGATGGAGGTTTATAAGATGTTGAGAGGAATAGGGTGGACTCTTGGAGGCTATTTCCCAGGGCTGAAATGGTCGCTACGAGAGGACACAGGTTTAAGGTGCTGGGGGGCAAGTACAGAGGAGATGTTAGAGGTAAGTTTTTCACTCAGAGGGTGGTGAGTGAATGGAATGGGTTGCCGTCAGTGGAGGTAGAGGCAAACTTGCTGGGATCTTTTAAGAGACTTTTGGATGAGTACATGGGATGTAATGGGATTGGGAGTTACAGATAGTTCTATGGCTGGGTAAGTATAGATATGATGGGTACAACTTGTGGGCCGAAGGGCCTGTTTGTGCTGTAGTGTTCTATGTTCTATTTAAAATAACTGGCAAAAGAAGCAAAACTGATATGGGAAAATATTTTGTCACCAGTAAGTGGTTAAGAACTGGGACACACAGCTTCACTGTGTGGTGGAAACAGGTTCAATCAAAGTATTCAAAACAGAATTAGACTGCTATCTGAAAGGGAAGAATGTGCAGAGTTATGGAATGATATCAGATGAATTGCTCATTCAGAGAGCTGATGCAGATGTGATGGGCCAAACACATTAATCAATTCTGTGGTTACAGGCGAGGCTAATAGATCAAGATGGAAAATTCTGGAAATACTCAGCAACTCTGGTAGCATCTGTGGAGAAAGATACAGGGTTAAAGTTTTGAGTTACGCGTGAGCCTCCTTAAGAAAGAGTCCCATTGAACTCAGAACGATAACACGAATACAGCACACCTGGGTTTTCCCAGCACTTTGCTTTTATTTTCGATCTCCAGCATCTGCAATATTTTGCTTTTATATTCTGTTTTTACTTTATTTTCCCATGTTTGCTGTTTCTAGGGTATAAATCTGTACTTTTTTTCCTTGACAGGGAGGCGTCTATGATTATCACTGCTTCCGGAGACAGCACATCAAAAGTTTTCTACCTTCAGCGGCCTGATCGATAGAAGCAGCGCTGGCACTTTTACTCCCACTCTCCCCAAACCCCCACCATCCAATCAGCAGCTGAAACATCTCATGTAACCAGAATTGTGCTGGGCGGCAAAGACTCTGCTTTCTGATTCTGACTTTTAAAAAATAATAAAATGTTTGAATTTCTTGTTTTTAGTTTAAATTAAGTTCTGGGACAGAAGCAGGAAGGATTCCAACCATTGAAAACCTTCCCCAAACAATCAGTAGATCCTAGTTTGATTTCTCTGTGTACCACCAACACTGGAATTCTCAGCACCTCTCAACAGGCACCTTTACTCTGTATCTAATCCCGTGCTGTACCTGTCCTGGGAGTGTTTGATGGGGACAGTGTAGAGGGAGCTTTACTCTGTATCTAACCCGTGCTGTACCTGTCCTGGGAGTGTTTGATGGGGACAGTGTAGAGGGAGCTTTACTCTGTATCTAATCCCGTGCTGCACCTGTCCTGGGAGTGTTTGATGGGGACAGTGTAGAGGGAGCTTTACTCTGTATCTAACCCCGTGCTGGATAGAACATAGAACATAGAACACTACAGCACAAACAGGCCCTTCGGCCTACCAGTTGTGCCGAACACATCAAAACACTAAAGTCGGTGGAGTGGTGATAGTGAAGAGAGGTGTTATAGTTTACAGAGTGACTTGGACAAGTTGCAGAGCTGGGCCGAGAGGTGGCAAATGGAGTTTAATGTGGAAAAGTGTGAGGTAATGCCTTTGGCAGGAACAATAAATGTGTAGAGTATAGGTAATGGTAGGGCTCTTAATAGTGTTGAGGAACAGAAGGATTTTGGTGTATGTGTCAATAGATCCCTGAAAGTAGGCAGTCAAGTGGATAAAGTTGTTAAGAAGGCATATGGAGTCTTAGCTTTTATTGGTGGGGGATTGAATTTAGAGCCGCAGCATCATGTTGCAACTGTAACAAAACTCTAGTGCGGCGCGCACTTGGAGTATTGTGTGCAGTTCTGGTCCCCACATTATAAGAAGTGTGGAGGCATTGGAGAGGTACAGAGGAGGTTTTACCAGATGTTGCCTGGTATGGAGGGCAGGTCCTATGAAGAGAAGTTGAAGGATTTGAGGTTGTTTTCGTTAGAAAGGAGGAGGCTAAGGGGACCTTATCGAAACATATAAGATGATTAGAGGTTTAGATAGGGTGGACAGTGATAGCCTTTTTCCTAGGATGGAGAAAGCTAGCACGAGGGGACACAGCTTTAAATTAAGGGGTATGAGTTATAGGATGGATATCAGAGGTAGGTTCTTTACTCAAAGAGTGATTAGAGAGTGGAATGCCCTGCCTGCAGCTGTTGTAGATGCGCCAAGTTTGGTGGCGTTTAAGAGGTTAATTGATAAGTATATGGAAGAGAAGGGAATGGTTTAGGTTTGGAGGGGCATTGCTTTTTATATTGGTCGGCGCAACATCGAAGGCCGAAGGGCCTGTTCTGTGCTGTAATGTTCTATGTTCTATGTTCTAAAACCTACCCAGCCATAGACCTATCTATAACCCCCAATCCCATTGGATCCCATATACTCATCCAGAAGTCTTTTAAAAGACCCCAGCGAGTTCGCCTCGACCACCACCGACGGCAGCCGATTCCATTCACTCACCACCCTCTGAGTGAAAAACTTTCCCCTAGCATCCCCTCTGTACTTGCTTCCCTGCACCTTAAATCTGTGCCCTCTCGTCGCGACCATTTCAGCCCTGGGAAATAGTCTCTGAGAGTCCACCCTATCTATTCCTCTCAACATCTTGTAAACCTCTATCAGGTCGCCTCTCAACCTTCGTCTCTCCAGGGAGAACAGTCCCAGCTCCCTCAACCTGTCTTCATAAGGCATGCCTCCCAATCCAGGCAACATCCTTGTAAATCTCCTCTGCACCCTTTCAATAGCTTCCACGTCCTTCCTATAGTGAGGCGACCAGAACTGCGCACAGTACTCCAAGTGTGGTCTGACAAGTGTCCTATAAAGCTGCAGCATTACCATAGGATCTAAGCTGTGGATGTTTAATGGGACACTGTACAAACATCGTTGTTCATCCATCATCATCGATGAGGAATTGCCACCATTAGTAATTTTGAGGATGGTTGCAATGTGTCCAGCGTTGACTGATCAGGCCAATTCGGGCACGGAATGTTCTGGCACATATTGGACAGACTTGTGTAGACACTGTAGTTGTTGAACTGGTGGCTCTGGACTTGTGCAGCTCGCGCTTAAGTTGTGTTTCAGCAATACACCTTGCTTTGTAACTTGACAGCCTTTGTGGATGAGGCAGCGCCAGGTAGGGTGCTTTTGTACCAGCATTTCCCAGGCGGTCTGTTTATGTCAGACAACTTCAGGAAGGCTTTGAGTGTGTCTTTGAAACGTTTCTTCTGCCCTCCATGCGAGTGTCCTCCAGCAGAGAGTTCCCCAAAAAGGAGCTGCTTGGGTATGTGCTCGTCTGACACATGGATGACGTGACCTGCCCACCGGGTCTGCGCTCTCATCAGCAGTGTGTGGACTGATGGTAGACTTGCTCTAAAGAGAACTTCAATGTCAGGTACTTTGTCTTGCCATCTGACGCATAATATTCAGCGAAGATAAGTCATGTGGGAATGTTTGAGCTGTCTTGCATGCCTTTGAAAGTGCAAGACAGCTCAATCATTCACAAATGTTTGAGAGGACATTGTACAAACACACAAGCAGGAGTAGGCCATTAAGCCCTTCAAGCCTGCTATGATATTTAATCCACTTAAGGCTGATCTGTATCCTGCTTATTCCTGATAGTTGAGATGAAGAGGAACTAATCAGAGTGGAGTGAATTTGTGGAACTCGCTGCTCCATGGCATGGTATAGTCTGAATCATTGAATGGTTTCAAGAGGGAGTTGGATATATTTCTAATAAAAAAAGGACATAGGGAATAGGTGGATTTGAGATCAGCCATGAACTGATTGAATGGCGGAACAGGCTCGAAGGACAGAATTTGCTGACTTCTGCTCTTAATTCTGATGTTCCTATGATAATCTTTCACTGTCTTGCTTACCAAGAATCTATCCACCTTTTCCTTTAAAAATTCTCTGATTCTGCTTCCAATGCCTTTTCAGGAAGAGAATTCTAAAGATGGATGATCCTTTGAGAGAAAAAAACTTCACCTGAGTTTTCAGTGCATAACCCTTACTTTTAAATCCTTCGGATCTTTTGTGTTTCCTGTGTGGCATGAATCTGATTCAGAGTACAATGCAGTGTGTTTTTGTACTGTGGTTCTGCAGTATGAACTCCATTTAAATCCTTGTGATTACCCTCAGTGGGGCACTTCCTGATAAACGGTGTGATGGTGAAGAAATAGCTGGGAATGGGTTGCACCACCATCTTCTCAAAGGCAACTAATGATGGGCAATAAATGCTGTTTAAATTAGCAATGCCCACATCCCCTGAAAGAATCCTAGAAATTGCAGTTTGAGAGATCCTGTTCCTACAACAAGTCACCAATAACCAGCATAGCACCTTTAATGTAGAGAAGTGCTTCACAGGAAGTTGATACCAGGCCATGCTGCAGGGAGAGATGCCACAAAGCTTGGTCCGAGAGTGTTTGAAGGACAGTGGTGGAAAAACCTCAGGCTGTCGTCATTGGTGGAGAAATGATAACTATGATTCCAAGAATGTCAAGGCAACACAATCTCAGACAGTGAATGTCATTAACTGAATAACTCATACTTTCTGTTGTTTGCTGCACCCTGAGAGTTATATTGCTTCTGGGGAATTGTGTTCTGCAAATCACAGATTGTGATTGTAATTGACTATATTTTCTCCACACTGGCTGTTCTCGGTCTTGTGTGTTTAGGGCAGGGCGGTGCAGTGCAAACTGAGGGTGATTGAACAGTCCATTCATCAAGAATCGCAATACATCTTTTGGCCTTTTATGGGTGTGAATTGATTTAAGGTTTAAAACTTCTCAAATGCTGAACATTTATATGATGCAAACTATGCATGTATGTGTAATATATATTATTAGATAGTGTATATTTATCCCTGCGGCCACTAAACCATTTGATACATATCAACTTCTAGGCCAATCATTTCTGTCAAGAAGTAACTTGCTTCCAAACTACATTAATACACTCGATAAGGTCCCATAAGAGAGATTTGAGGTAAAACTCAATGTTATAGAATGGATGGCAAATAATTAGGCTAAGGAGATGGAGAGATATGGATAATGGACAGATAGTGTGGCATGTGAAAGAGTGGTGTCCAGTATAGAACAGTGCTGGGATTTTGAGCTATTTATATTTATTAGTGACTTAGATGGTGAAATAGGAAGCTTACCCAGAAAGATAGATGAGATTACAAGCAGTATAGATGGAAGTTACTAAGATGTTAATGTAAGTAAAGGAGCAAACTTGCTGTGAACCTATGTGAGGTTGTCTATTCTGCTTAAAAAGTAAGTGCTTTGAAGTATTAGAGTTTTGTAAAGAATATTTACTTTGCAAATAGTGTAAAGCTAAAAACAGTAAAGGTCCAAAAAGACTGAGCCCAGGTCCATAGATCATTGAAAGGTCATGAAGAGCTACAGAAAATATATAAAAACATTAATGGGATGTTGGACTTGTATCTTGATAATAGAATACAAGGAGGTAACAATCATTCTCCACCTGTGCAAAGCCCTGGTCAGATCATCACTGGGAGCACTGAGAACAAATACAGCAATCCTGGATGGAGTGCAATGTAGGTTTACCAGAATGATTACAAGGGCATTACAAGACAATCACAAAAAGCTTGATCAAGATGCTGAGGGGAATGGATAGGATAGATGGACAAATTTCTGTTGGTGAAGATTAAGGTGCATAGCCTAAAATTTAGATCCAGAATTTTCAGGTGTGAAGTTAGAAAGTATTTTTGCACACAAAAGGATGGTATAAGTTTGGAACGCTCCTCTGTAAATGGCAGCCTATGCTTGATCAATTGTTAAATTTATGTCTGAAATTAATGAGATTATTTGTAACCAATGATGTGAAGGGATATGAGGTAAAGGTGAGTAAATGGAATTAGGTTGCAGGTCAGCAATGCTTGCATTGAATGGTGGAACGGACTTGAGGGGATAAATAATCTGTTCCTGTGAATTCCCACATGCAGGCAAGTGCATGATGGCACAATGGTTAGCATTGCTGTCTCACAGCACCAGGAACCCAGGTTCAATTCCCGGCTTGGGTCACTGTACGGAGTCTGCATGTTCTCCCTGTGTCTGTGTGGGTTTGCTCCCACAATCCAAAGATATGCATATTAGGTGAATTGGCCATGATAAATTGACCCTTAGTATCAAGGAGATTGGCAGGGCAATTACTTGGGGATCTGGGTTTGAGTCTGGGTTGGATTGTTGTTGGTGCAGACCCGATGGGCCGAATGGCCTCTTTCTGCACTGCAGGGCTTCTATAATTCTAAGTGAGAGCAGCGTGGGATCAACCTCTGCTGCCAAATAGCCTATTGAATTGCCTAGACAATTGCATCATCAATTGATGATGCTCTTTCAGTTACAGGAAGTGTTGCCTGTACTAGCTTCATGTTTGTAGAATCATACAGCACAGAATCTGCACCAACCCAACATTAGAACCATCTGAATTCTCACCTAATCCCATCTGCCAGCCCTTGGCCCTGAATGTTATGACATGCCAAGCACTCATCCAGATCCATTTTAAAGGATCCGTCTTCACCACCCTCCCAGGCAGTGCATTCCAGACCCTCACTACCTTCAGGGTAAAAATATTTCCCCTCACATCCCTCCTGCCCTCACCTTGAACCTATGTCCCATCCTGACTGACCCTTCAACTAATGGGAACAGCTGCTCCTTATCCACCCGGTCCATGTCTCTCATAATCAGGTCACCTCCTCAGTCTTCTCTGCTCCAGTGAAAACAACCCAAACCTATCCAACTTTCTTCATAACTTAAATATTCCATCCTAGGCAACATGCTGGTGAATCTCCTCTGTATCCCCAGCCAGTGCAATCACATCCTTCCGATAATGTGGTGATCAGAATTGCAGGCAGTTCTCCAGCTGTGGCCTTAACAAAGTTCATTACAATTCCAACATGACTTCCTTGCTTTTGTAACCGATGCCGCCTTTGACAAAGGCTTATGCCATTTTCACCACCTACTAACGTGCCCTTCCACTTTGCAAAATTGATGAACAAACACACCAAGGTCCTTTTTATTCCACACAACTTCCCAGTGTTCTATCATTCATTGAGTACTTTCTTGTGAAATTGCTCCTTCCAAAATGTATCACCTCACATTTTTCACGGTTAAATTCCATCTGCCACTTATCTGCCCATTTGATCATTCTGTCTATATCTTCTTGTAGCCCAAGACAGTCCAACTCATCGTTAATCACCCTTCCAATTTTGTATCATCCATAAACTTACATATCCTAATCCACCAACCGCAACCCCCCCACTAAAACATAATCATCAATGTAATTTATATAAATGATGAATAGGAAACCCAACATAGATCCCTGTAGTATGTCACAGGACATTGGCCTACAGTCACTAAAACAGCCTTCTGTCATCACCCTGTCTCCTACAACTGAGCCAATTTTGATTCCACATTACCAAATTACCCTGTATCCCATGTGAATTTACCTTGTTTACAGGTCTCCCATGTGGGACCTTGTCAAAGGCTTTGCTGAAATCCAATCAAACTACATTGACTGCACTACCCTCATCTACACACCCGGTCACCTCCTCTAAAAGTTCAATCAGATTTGTTAGGCATGACCTTCCTCTGACAGAGCTATGCTGACTATCCCTGATCAAGCTTTGCCTCTCCAAGTAGAAATTAATGCTTTCCTTCAGAAGTTTCTCTAATAGCTCCCCTACCGCTGATGTGAGACTCACTGGTCTGGAGAGCTCTGGTTGGAGAAGTGGCAGATGGACTTCAATGCAGATAAATGTGTGGTGGTCCATTTTGGCAGGACCAATGGGATGAAGGAGTACAATATTCCCCTTTCAATTCCCCACTAATATCTCCACTGATCTGCTCCCCTTGTACTTTGTAAAAGCCTTTGTTTTCATTCTTATTGTATCATGAATATTTCTGGTCATCCCTGGTTCTCTGGTTTTGTTATTCTTACCTGTCACCCGAAAGGGAACATGTTGGGCTTTGCACCCTCCCATTTCCTTTTTGAATGTCCCCCCCAACATTGCTGTTCTATAGATTTTCCCATTAGAAATGGTACCCAGTCCAGATCCTGTCTTATTTTACTCAACTCTGCTCTCCTCTAATATAAAGCTCTTTTTTTTAGCTTGTCTATTTCCTTGTCGATAACAAGCTGAAATTGTAACATGTTGTGATTGCTATCATTAACAGGCTTCCCCTTTACCACCTCAGAAATTTCTTTTCCTTATTAGTAAATTTGCAGATGACACTAAAGTCGGAGGAGTGGTAGATAGTGAAGAGGGGTGTTATAGTTTGCAGAGAGACTTGACAAGTTGCAGAGCTGGGCCAAGAGGTGGCAAATGGAGTTTAATGTGGAAAAGTGTGAGGTAATGCACTTTGGCAGGAATAATAAATGTGTAGAGTATAGGGCTAATGGTAGGATTCTTAATAGTGTTGATGAACAGAGGGATCGTGGTGTATTTGTGCATAGATCCCTGAAAGTAAGCAGTCAAGTCGATAAGGTTGTTAAGAAGGCATATGGAGTCTTAGCTTTTTTTGGTAGGGGGATTGAATTTCGGAACCGCAACGTCATGTTGCAACTGTACAAAACTCTAGTGCGGCCGCACTTGGAGTATTGTGTGCAGTTCTGGTCCACACATTATAAGAAAGATGTGGAGGCATTGGAGAGGGTACAGAGGAGGTTTACCAGGATGTTGCCTGGTATGGAGGGCAGGTCTTATGAAGTGAGGCTGAGGGATTTGAGGTTGTTTTCATTAGAAAGGAGGCGGCTAAGAGGGGACCTAATCGAAACATATAAGATGATTAGAGGTTTAGATAGGGTGGACAGTGATAGCCTTTTTCCTAGGATGAAAAAGCTAGCACGAGGGGACACAGCTTTAAATTAAGGGGTGATAGTTATAGGACGGATATCAGAGGTAGGTTCTTTACCCAAAGGTTGGTTCGGGAGTGGAATGCCCTGCCTGCAGCAGTTGTAGATGCGCCAAGTTTGGTGGCGTTTAAGAGGTTAGTTGATAAGTATATGAAGAGAAGGGAATGGTTTAGTTTGGAGGGGCATTGCTTTTTATATTGGTCGGCGCAACATCGAAGGCCGAAGGGCCTGTTCTGTGCTGTAATGTTCTATGTTCTTATCAAATATTCCTGCTTTCAAGTTAATATTGAATCTGCTTCCACAGCACATTCCAGTTCATTGCGACTCACTGTGTAAATTTTTTTAGTTCATTCACAGGACATGGGTGTCACTGGCTGGCCAGTATTAATTACCCATCCCTAGTTGCCCTTGAGAAGGTGGTGGTGAGCTGCTGCCTTCTTGAATCGCTGCAGTCTGTGTTCTGTGGGTTGATCCACAATGCCATTAGGGAGGCAATTCCAGAATTTGACCCAGTGGCTGTGAAGGAAGGGTGATATATTTCCAAGTCAGGATGGTGAGTGGTTTGGAGGTGAACTTTCAGGTAGTGGTGTTCCCAATTATCTGCTTCCCTTGTCCTTCTAAATGGCAGTGGTTGTGGGCTTGGAAAGTGCTGCCTAAGGATCTTTGGTGAATTACTGCAGTGCATCTTGTAGGTAGTGTACACTGCCGCTATTGAATGTCGGTGGTGGAGGGGTTGAATGGGGTGCCAATCAAGCGGGCTGCTTTGTCCTGGGTGGTGATGAGCTTCTTGAGTGTTGGAGCTGCACCCAGGCAAGTGGAGAGTATTCCATCATAATCCCAACTTCTTCTTGCCTCTGGATCTGGTGTCTTTTTCCTTAAATCAGAATCTTCTGGTGGCTGAGTTTCATGACAGTGAAAGCCTGTTCTCTCTGATTGGACAGCACCATTAAATCATGTGACAGCTCTTAAAGCAATTATGCATCTTCTTAAATATCCAACAGGAGTATACTCGACAGACCAGTCTGTTTGTATTTTCTGTGTTCTTGAAACAGAATATACTCGCAGGTAAGGAATAGAAGCAGGTAGGGCTGATTTTCCTGCTGTTTGTGGTTGGTTGCACATACCTGGGGAAATGTGATATCTGCAGGCAGTTCAGAGTTTTAATTCTCAGCACAGCTCTCTGATCACAATTATATACACTATTCCTCAGCAACACAGTTACCAACACAACTGGTATCAATGTTGGTTAGCTAGGTTATCATGGGGAAGCAGTGCTATTGTCACTGGACTAATAATCCAGAGACCCAGGATAACGCCCTGAGGACCCAGGTTCAAATCCCACCGTGGCAGATGGTAAAATTTGAATTCAATGAAATTCTGGAATTAAAAACCTAATAATGATCATGAAACCATTGTCGATTGTCATAAAAACACATCTGGGTCACTAATGTCCTTTAGGAAGGGAAATCTGCTGTCCTTACCCAGTCTGGTTTACATGTTAATCCAGAGCCACAGCAATGTGGTTAGCTGTCAATTCTCCAAGGGTAATTAGGGATGGGCAATAAATGCTGGCCAGCCAGTGATGGCCGTGTCTCATGAAATGATAAAGAAAAAAAAATCTGGTTTGACTTTGAACAAATTCAACTTTGAAGGCAAAGTTTGTTGAAATAATTTTTCAGCAATGTTCTGGGTCAGTAAGGTGGATGAAATATCTTGAATTATCTATACTTATACATTCTTGTGATAAAAGATTTGAAAGCATGTTTATTTGGGCAAACACAAAGTTGAAGGGCCGGTGCTGAGTGTTTCCTTATGTTTCAGTCTGATATTAAACAAAATCTGAATGCTCTGTCTGATTCTATATGAAGGGAGTTTTTTGGATTTCTTTGGCGAACATTCCTCCTCCAGCAACAGCTGTGCATTCGCCATGGTCCAATGAGAGCAAAATCTCATCAGTGTCATTACAGCAAAGAAAATCCTCCCCTACTTGGTTTCCTTGTCTTTTCATTTCCATTGCAGTAACTCGGATTATGTTTGTCACTGCTTCTGAAATATTTTCTGCCCTTGGGGATTCAGTGCGTGGAGCTCCTGACTTATGGAATTATATCAGTGGTCTGCCATTTCTGTTCTTTCTGAATTAACATCGCTGGCCCTCTCATTCCCCAAATATTCACTTCAATAAGTTAACTTCTGGAACTTTGGCTTGTGGTTACTGGGGTGTCAGGCTGCTTAGAATCATACATTCCCCACAGTGCAGAAGGAAGCCATTTGTCATTGACTCTCCAACAGAATATCTTATCCAACTGTCCCTACCCTATCCCAGCAACTCCATCTATTTACCCTGCTAATCCCCCAAATCTACATACCTTTGGACACTTAGAGGAATTTAGCATGACTAATCCCCCTAACCTACGCATTTTTGGAGTGTAACAGGGAATTGGAGCATCCGGAGGAAACAGACACAGATATAGGGAGAATGTCAAACGTCACATAATCACCTGAGGCCGGAATTGAATTCAGATCCCTGGCGCTGTGAGTTGTTAGCACTGCTAATGATTAGTTAGTAATAAGTTCATGCGGTTACCGATTCAGCCTTCAGTTCTGATTTTTTATTTTAATATGAAGCCTTTGTATTCCAGATTCAGACCCCTGGCTGCTAAAGACATGGTTGTTAGTAATGAGATGAATCCTTAAGGAAGTCATTGTGTGCGTTTCCTTCACTCCCTGCCCGATTCAGGGTAGTTTCTTCAGACTAACGAGGGATATTTGTGCCATAAAAGGCAGCATTAAAAAACGGCTGATTCTGACTCCCCACTCAATGGAATTCACCCACTCGACCTGAACTAAGATTTATTTTATTTGAAAAAATAAACCAAGGCCGTGGTATTTGTTTTACTGACTTTGTTTTTGTCATGTTCACAATCTACTTGCTGACATGAGGAGATTCTTGTGACTTTGGTAAGGTAATTGGTTTAACTGTTGTCACACCTGCTGAATCCAGCCATCTCTCACTGGATCTGAATATTTTGATAAAATTGGAACTTGAGTGAGTTGTTCAATTGATATTCTGGAAAATTAACTGTTTGAGCATAGAAATATAATCAATCCAACGTAGCCAAAACCCCAGTCTCAACAAGAGACGAGGGGAGGGAGTGGGTGGGAGTGAGCAGTGCTCTTAGTAAATTTTAACAACAAGGAAAAACATTTATTAAACATGATGAAATTGTCTTCTGATATAATATTCCTTTACTCCTCTTTAGCTTAACAATTATATATAGATTTTAAAATTAACAAAGAACAAAACAGCAAGGGAAACAGGCCCTTCAGCCCAATGAGCCTGCGCCGCCACCCCTATGTTCCCACCTCTACCTGCGATCCCTGTCCATGTTTATAGATCTATGGACTAAAAACCAAATTTGAGACAATTTAGGGAGAATTTGTTTTGTCAATTAGCCTAAGAGCACATCTTTGGGATGTGGGAGGAAACCGGAGCACCCGGAGAAAACCCACGCAAGCACGGGGAGAATGCGCAAACTCCCACAGACACAGGCCCAAATCCATGTATCTGCACAGCACAGCGATAATCACTGAGCTGTCGTGTTGCCCATCAAATGGTCCAGGTCAAGTGTACACTAACGATGTGAAGCAGTAGGATACTCTCAAAAAAAATCCAAGAGCAGCCCTCTCACAACCCATTGCGTGTATGCCCCTCGTTAGACATCAAGGTGGACCAACAGCATTGGATTGCAAAGTCCAACTTAAACTATAATGGTCTTATTGTCACAAAGTCTCTTTAAGCAAACAGATTAGCTATGGTCAAATTCACATAGCCTGCACTTGAATCCAAGTTAATGTCTGTTGACTTCTCCTCTGAATCCCAGATGCTTGTCATATAAGAATTTCCAAACTTCACCCCAAAAACAAAACAAAGAACAAAGATAATTATAGCACAGGAACAGGCCCTTCGCCCCTCCAAGCCTCTACCGATCATGCTGCCCGACTGAACTAAAGCTCTTACCCTTTCGGAGACCATATCCCTCTATTCCCATCCTATTCAGATATTCATCAAAATGCCCCTTCGCAGTCACTATTGTATCCACTTCCATTTCCTTCCCAGTTTTGGGAATCCACCACTCTCCGTGTAAAGAATCTGCCTCGTACATCTCCTTTAAACCTCACCCTCGCACCTTAAACCTGTGCCCCCTAGTAATTGATTCTTCCACACTGGGAAAACACTTCTGACTATCCTTTCTGTCTGTGCCCCTCATAATCTTGTAGACTTCTATTAGATGCTTTAAAATCTTCTTTCACAACAATACTTTCCCTTAGTGGTCTGCATTCCGAAATCCAGTCCAGGTTTTCCAAATAGCTTTTTTAAATGAAGCTTCTGCTGGACTTTTAACAGTGAATCCAGTATTCAAATCCCATTCAGGATTTCTTTGTCTTGACTGTTGTACAAACTATTCACGATTGTTTTACCAATTGGTTCCCAGTCTCTATTAAAGTGGCATCCAACATTTGATTTACTCTGAAGTCTGCTTTCTTCCTTTAAACCTGGGTACTGCAATTGCTTCTGTAACTCAGAACATTTCGTTTTCACATCTTTGAACTCTACTACACAATATCTTGGTCTCTGTCCTCTTAACTTCAGTTATCTTATGAAATTCTTTCTGTTCCAATTCCCTGGTTAACTGGATAGCAGCTAATTCTTTGGTTAGTCTGCCTCATTGCAGCTCCCATATTGTCTAGTACTTCTTCTGCCAGAGTTGAGAGATGTTCACTCTCTGGTCATTTTCTTCAACTGCCAACAAATTCAGCTAAAATAAAAACCTTTCCTCCTTAAAAGAGCCTTCAATTGTAATGCAACATCTGTGTACAAAAGACTAGGAATTGATAATTAAAGTGTGAACAGTTTGTACAACAGTCAGTATTTGCATACTGATGTACTTATCCTATATGCTGTGGCCTTCTCTAAGCACAATAGAAACACAGGAACTGAATCAGCCCCACCGATACAAACACTTCGCCCATCAAGAAGCTAATTAGAGATTTTATCCTTTATTCCACTGAAGCATTAAATTAAACCCAATTAAAACTATACCTTATTTCTAATGTTTACCAATACAAACATGAATCTGTTAAAACTATTGTTGTTTTCCTGACACATTTGGAACAGTTTATGGCAGATATTAACTAATGGAGGAATTAATTGTGCTAACCAACAAATAAATAAGGAATTACTTAAAAGATACATCAGAGAATTCCACCCTATCCTGATCTGTGTCAAATTTTACGCTCCAAATGAACCTGCTCTCGTCCAATCAACATACATTTCTCCCTAATGTGTTTATCCAGCTTCCTGTAAATGTATCAATACCATTTTCCACAACAATTCGCCGAGAGGCAGTGGTTAGATACTCTCATTTTGGGGATGGTCATTGCCTGATACTTGTGTGGAATGACTATTAATTGCATTAATCAGCCAAAGCCTGAATATTGTCCAGGTCTTGCTGTGTTTGGACAGGGACTGCGTCCAGGCATGAACCTCACTCTGGGGTACTCTGTACAAACTAGACAAGCTCTCCAATTAGATTCCAGCCTGGAGATCACTCACGTATTTCAATAGTTTTCAATATAACTGACGTGTCAGATTGAAACTCTCTAGAACAGAAAGGCAAGAAGTGATCTGACCACATCTCACGTACTGTCTGCAGTAAATGGTGAAATTTAAATTCAATAAAAATCTGAAATGAAAAGTCTAATTATGACCATGAAACCATTGTTGATTGTTGTAAAAACCCATCTGGTTCACTAACGTCCTTTAAGGAAGGAAATCTGCCTTCCTTAGCTGATCTGGCCTACATGTGACTCCAGAGCCATAGCAATGTGGGTGACTCTCAACTGCGACTGGGGATGGGCAATAATGCTGGCGACACCCACTTCCTATTAATGAATAAAAAGAAATGTGACCTTTGTTGAATCTGCCCACTAGTGAATAAATAATCAAGGGCTTCAGGAGCTTAAATACAGAATGATAGATTTTTAAAATTCTTTCACAGGACATGGGTGTTACTGGCTAGACATGCATTCATTTTCCATCCCTAGTTGCCCTTGAGAAGATGGTGCTGAACTGCCTTCCTGAATCATTGCAGCTATGTGATGTAGGCAAATCCACAGTGCTGTTAGGGAAGGAGTTCCAGGATTGTGAAGGAATAGTGATATATTTCCGAGTCAGCATGGTGGGTGACTAGGAGGGGAACTTGCGGGGGGGGTGGTGTTTCCAGGGATTTAATATACGCAGAGTGAGTTATAAATTCAGAAAGAAGTTTGAATTGCAATTTAAATGGGTGGCCCGTTGACACAGTGGCTAGCATTGCTACCTCACAGCACCAGCATTCGATTCTGGCTTCAGGTGACTGTGCGGAATCTGCATGTTCTCCTGGTGTCTACGTGGGTTTCCTCTGAGTGCTCCGGTTTCTTCCCACAGTCCGAAAGATGTGTGGGTGAAGTGGGTTAGCCATGATAAATTGACCCTTAGTGTCAGGGGAACTAGCAGGTTAAATATGTGGTGCAATGGGGGTAGGACCAGAGTGGGATTGTGGTCGGCACAGACTCGATGGGCCAAATGGCCTCTTTTTGCACTGTAGGATTCTATGATTCTAAAACTCAGCAGACATTAAATAAATGAATATTTTGCAATTTTATTTTGGTTTGGGTTGAAAATGAAAGTTTCTGCACCTTAAAGTTTCACAATAGGACTTAATAGGATTGAGGGTTATAGCTAAGCCTAGTAGGTAGGGATATCATCGGTGCAACTTGTGGGCTGAAGGGTCTGTTTGTGCTGTAGTTGTTCTATATTCTATGTTCTAATAGTTAAAGAAAACCCCAAAGATTCTTGTTGAGTTCACTGGACCTTGAGTGTTGGAGGAGGGTTAGATTCACAGAGACCTTGAGGTTAGCTGATTGGTTAACTGCTTCTTCACATCAGCAATGCACACCCTGCCGTCCCAGCTCGGCTCTGCTTATTTCTGAGTGTGCTGCTTCTGTCCAATCACTCTTTTAATTGGTGATTTTAGTTGCAGTTTCAGGACAGTTTATTTGCAGCCAGTTTGCTGGGCTGTGAGAAGCAGAGATATCCTAATCCTGAACTCAGTCTGTGATTGAAACTGTTTCCTATTCCTGGTCTTTAAAGATTAATGAATTTCACTTTGGCTTCCTGCAAGAAACAATCATAAAAGTTCAACGACTTCTCCGTAAAACAAACTTCCTTTCTGGAGGAAACAAATTCTCGTTACAGGAAACGTCAGGAGATTAAACCAAGAAATACTTTTCAATTCAGTGGATAAATTTAACTAGAAGTTTCTCTGCAAATTCCGGGAAGTATTGGAGAGAGAATTGCAGAAGTGAACTAACCCTTATTACAAAGATTAACCTCTAAGGGATTGGAGGCTTGAAACAACTGATCTGCGGAAAAAATTATTCCTGAGGAAAATTATCAGTACACTCAGATAATTAATGGTGAGTCCTATTCTTAGCAGAAATTAATTCTGTCCCATTTTCCATTGATAAATGATTAGACTGCTCCTGAGCCTTTGGAATAATTACTAATTTGCTGTTGGTATTGCTCTGAATCTGGGCTTTGGACATGAGGATGTGCGTTATGAATGAGAGCCAGGCTAATTGCTCCAACTGCTCCAGCCTTGATGTATATTTTGACTCGCAGAAGGTGCTGATCAATTGGGTCTATGCCCCTCTCTCCAGCATCATCATAGTGGGAAACCTGGTGATTATCACAGGAATCATCAGCAACAGGAGGCTTCACAATCCCACCAACTATTACCTGCTGAGCTTGTTACTCGCTGATCTTTGCACTGGCATTATCCTGCCCTCCTTCCCCAAGATGAGTTTCAAGAATGACTTTGCCTTTCAAGTTTGTTTCTTCTTCTATCTCTTCCCAAACTTCATTGTCCTGTCTCTCCTCTCCAACTTGCTGATGGTTCACTATGACAGGTATGTTTGCATCATTCATCCCTTTCATTATGAGGTGTCCTGGATTCACAGGTATTTCCCCATCGTTATCCTGACTGCCTGGGTGTTGCCCTTGCTTTTCGCCTCACTGCCTGTCACTGGTTGGAACAACTGGAAGTCGGGGTGTTGCTGTTCTAATTTGGTGTTCTCTCCATCTTACATCTGCCTGGAGATCTATGGCCTGCTCATCCCTTCCATTTTTGCCATCACTGGCATGACTATCCGAATCCTCCATGTAGCGTGGAGACAAATGAAAGCAATTAAGAAGATTCAGAGGGCAGTCCAGAAGGATTCAACCTCATTGGAGCGACAATTGGATTTTAAACACGCCAAGAGTGTCATTGGATTCTTCTTCATCTTCCTGCTTTGCTGGGTCCCATACATTGTCTTCATCCAGGTCAACTTCTTTGTGAAGAACAATGAGTCCATGACTCACATCATCCTGTCCTCTGTAGGAATCAGCAATGCAGCTCTGATCCCCTTCGTTCTGATTATCAATAACAAAGAATACTTTGAACCATGGAAAAAAGCTTTCCATCGAATTGGCCAATGTTGTGCCAAAGACAATCTCAACTGAAATATTTGTTTTACTGTCTTAATAGACCTTATAAATAAAAGTAAGATGGATTACGAGAATAAACTAGCTCAGAAAATAAAAGCAGATAGTCGAAGTGAATGGGCAAAGGTCTGGCAGATGATATTTTGTGTCGGTCTTTAAAGTGAAAGACACGAATAACATGTCAAAAATTGATGACAGGAAGGCTAGGGCAGATGGGGACTAAAAACTACCATTACCATGAAAGAGGTAATATTGGGCAAGTTAATAAGGCTAAAGGTAGACAAATCTCCTGGCCTTAATGGAATGCATCCCAAGGTAAATGTTGGTAAATGTGAGGTCATCCGTTTTGGTAGGAATAACAGCAAAATAGACTATTATTTAAATGGTAAAAATTGCAGTATGCTGCTGTGCAGAGGGATCTGGGTGTCCTTGTGCAAGAATCACAAAACATTGGTTTGCAAGTGCAGCAGGTAATTAAGAAGGTAAATGGAATTTTGTCCTTCATTGTTAAAGGGATGGAGTTTAAAAAGTGAGGTTATGTTGTAGCTGTATAAGATGCTGGTGAGGCCACACCTGGAGTACTGTGTACAGTTTTGTCTTCTTACTTGAGAAAAGATATACTGGCACTGAAGGGATTGCAGAAGAGATTCACTAAGTTGATTCCGTAATTGGGAGGGTTGGCTTATGAGGAGAGACTAAGTAGACTGAGATTATACTCATTGGCATTCAGAAGAATGAAGGGAGACCTTGTAGAAACATATAAGATGATGAAGAGAATAGATAAGATAGAAGCAGGGAAGTCGTTTCCACTGGTGGGTGAAACTAGAACTAGGGGGAATGGCCTCAAAATAAGGGGGAGCAGATTTAGGACTGAATTGAGGAGGAACTTCTTCACACAAAGGGTTGTGAATCTGTGGAATTCCCTGCCCAGTTGAGGCTCCCTCATTGAATGTTTATAAGGCAAAGATGGATAAATTTTTGAACAGTAAAGGAATTAAGGGTTATGGTGAGCGGGTGGGTAAATGGAGCTGAATCCACAAAAAGATTAGCCATGATCTTATTGAGTGGTGGACCGGGCTTGAGGGGCCAAATGGCCTACTCCTGGTCCTAGTTCGGCCTGTCCTATCAGAAGGAGAGTAGCAGAACTCTCACACCTGTAATAGTAACAGAAGATGGCGGAGAAATACAGCCAGCCCAGCAACATCTGGAGAGAGAGAGACACAGAGTTAATATTTCAGTTTGAATTTAATGAAGATGAAAAGTCACTCAATCTGAAATGTTGGCCAGAATTTTACTGTCCCACACACCACGGGAATCGGAATGGCTGAGGGGTGGACCTTGGGATGGTCTGTTGACCTCAGGTGGGATTTTACAGTTTCACGATGAACAAGACAGTAAAATCCTAGGTTAACTCTGTTTATCCCTCTCCGGATGTTCTCATTCCTGCTGAGCTTTCCCAATATTTCCTGTTTACATTTCAAATTTCCAATAGCGGCAGGATTTTGCTTTCTATTGGAGCTCTCCATAGTGTCATCACCCCACTTTACATCCCGTGACAATCTATCACATTGTTACCTGCAAATCTTTCTGGGCACACATTGGCTGCCACACTTCCTACTTTATTCTTCAAAGCGGACTTTATTGGTCATTATCCCGCTGGTGGTACTGGGAAGCTGTGAGAACATTGCCTGGACAAAGAATCAAGTAACTGAATCTACTTCAATCTGTAACAGTAGCCAAAAAAATCCAGATATAAATTACTAATTAATTTAAATCCAACCCAGATTAAATTTATCTTTTATTTATTCATTCCTCTGGAGAATAAGTTTTATTTAATACATTCTTTATTTGTGTCGAATTGGCTGGACTTGTAAAGTTAGTTTGTGTTCCTTAAGGCCTGGAGTTTTATTGTGATCTAATCTTCTCGGTAAACTGGAGCTGCGAATGTTTCCGATCCTATTGAATGTTCTCACGGTGCAGCCTTGGATCTGCTGCTCTGAAAGAGTGAGTAAGCTGAGCAATGGAGAGGCAAACAGAGAAAAGAGTGAGTCAGTCACTGGAATTCATTCATCTGACTTGAATCAATAAAAACTCTTTGGATTCCTGTCTTGTCATCTGATTGAAATGTCACAGAAAAAATGAAGACTTGAAATTGGCATCACACTTGATGGCACTGCTGCCTCACAGTGCCAGGGACCCGGTTCAATTCCCAGAGATTAGGTTCTCCCCGTGTCTGTATGGGTTTCCTCCGCGTGCTCTGCTTTCCTCCCACAGTTCAAAAGACATGCTGGTTAGATGCACTGACTGTGCCCGAACAGGCGCCAGAGTGTGGTGATTGGAAGATTTTTATAGTAACTTTATTGCAGTATTAATGTAATACTTGTGAACTAATAAATAAAAACTTGAAAAAAACACAATATAAGAACATAAGAAATAGGAGCAGGAGTAGGCCATCTAGCCCCTTGAGCCTACCCCGCCATTCAATAAGATCATGACCGATCTGATAGTGGGTTCAGTTCCACTTACCCGCCTGCTCCCCATAACCCTTAATTCCCTTATTGATCAGACTTAAACTACATACCACAGATGGTATCACATGAAAAATGCATGTCAGAAATTACACTATATGAGAAGCACATGGCAAAAGTGGAATCCTGTATGAATTACATGTAAAGAAATAGTATCCCGTATGATATGGTAGAGATGTGAAAGGTATAGAAGATCAGTAATGGAACAGGATCCAAAGGCTGAATGGTCCACACCAGTTATTATTATACGTGAACAATCTATTAACACGAGTCTTAGTGAACGTGAGAGTTGTAGATTGTCCAAAACATCAATGTCCTTTAGGGACTGGAATCAGCTGTCCTTAGGCAGTCTGAGATAATATGTGACTCCATCTCACACAAACATCATTAACTCTTTTCTGAATTTAACTTTGTTTTCTGAAGTCTCGAATAGTTTAAGGAAATGATGGATTACCACTACCATCCTAAGGCAACTCAAGATGGGCAATGAATGCTGATCTTTCCAGTAATGTCCACATTCTCAGAATGAAATATTCAAAGGGTTAATTTTGAAGAGTGATTCCTGACTCAAGATCCCAAAGTGACTGACATAAAACCCTTCTAATACCACACTGAGCCTGGAAATCCAATCACTACCCAGCTATTCATTCCAATGGGTTGCTGGTTAGGTAACTCTTTTGGTCAGTAATTTGCTGATTCTATAATAGGTTTTGTCAGCGTGTTACAGGTTATGGTTAGTGCATTGCTGATTAGGTAATTGGTTTGGTCAGTAGCTTGCTAGTAATGCAATAGGTTTGATCAGTAAGTTACTGGTTACGGTTAGTGAGTTATTGGCTATTAACTGATTTAGTTAATGGGTTACTGGCTATGGCCAGTAGGTTGCTGGTTATGCTTAGTTAGTTGCAGGTTATGGTTATTGGATTGCTGGTTATGGATAGTTATTTGCTGGTTATGGTTATATTAGTTGCTGCTAATGGGCTAGTTATGTGCTTGGTATGCTTAGTAGGTTGCTGGTTTTGGTTACTTGCTGGTTATGAGTAGTGGGTTGCTGTTTATGTTTAGTTGTTGGCTATAGTTAATGTGTCACTGGTTATGGTTGGTTAGTTGCTGGTTATAGTTAGAGGGTTGTTGGTTATTGTCTGCTTGATGTAACAGGTCAGAGCCGTAGAAAATCGTTGATTGTGAGAATTTTAAGAAAAGTGAAGTGATGACATTGGATTGAATTTTATTGAAGGTTAATGGTGAACTAATGATGCAAACCATTCATTGCTCCGGGGACTTTGGCTCGAATCCCATCATGGCGAATGGTGGAATTTGAATTCAATAAAAGTATCTGGAATTAAGAATTTACTGACGACTGTGAAACCATTGTCAATTCTTGTAAAAACCCATCCCGTTCGCTATTGTCCTTTAGGGAAGGAAATCTGCCTTCCTTACCCAGTCTGGCCGACATGAGATTCCAGAGTCACTCTGAAATGTTCTTGGGAAAGCAGGGACGGCAGTAAATATTGACCATTCAACAAGCTCATATCGCATGAATTAATTTTTTAAAGATTAGGCTATAAGCTTTAACTTGCTAGAATTTGCTGTTGAATTTACAAACCACCATCACTTGTTCTACACGCTCGATATCTGAGCATCAACCTGCTTGTTATTTTATTAGGAAGTTCCTGGATTTGCATATTAGTTATCTATTAAATTCACTGCAAAGTGTTGGGGATGGTGACCAATAGTGTGAGTACCCATTTAACAATATGAGAATTGTTAACACAGCACCAATCAGCTCCTCTGACCCAAGAACAAGAACAATTTAATCTCTTTCCTGTATGTAGTCAATTGTTGCTGGAGGTTTTTAAAATGTTAAATTTTAAATTTACTTTTATTGCCTTACTTTTCCTTTCACTTTCATTCTCTTTCCAATCTCCTGTTTCTTTCCTTCACTTTATTTCTCTTTCTGTCCCTAAATTAGATCCAGTTCAGCCAATTTCCTTCTCCATCATTTTTATTTTGTTAGTTATGCGGAGAGATTGGACAGTGTGGCACTGTTTGTCACAGAGGAAGTGAGGTGAGCTTTACACAGGGTGTATAGATTTCAATAGGGCTGGATTGAATAGATAGGAAAGAGCTATTTCCCTTCACAGCAATGGGAGTAATCGAGCAGACTGGGATTTAAAGTGATTTTCTTAAATTATTCATGGACAGGATGCGGCTGTCACAGGCCAGGATTTGTTGCTCGCCTCTAATTGTCCACCATTTCAGAGGGGCAGTTGAGAGTCAACCACATTGCTGTGGCTGTGGAGTCACATGTAGGTCAGACCGGATAAGGATGGCAGATTTCCCTCCCTAAAGGACATTTAGGGAACCAGATGGGTTTTTACGACAATCGACAATAGTTTCACGGTGATCAGCACATTTTAAATTCCAAATGGAAGGATTAAAGGGGAGTTGTGGAGATGTTTTACACAGTGTTGGGGGTCTGGAACTCTGTCTGATTAGAAATCTCTCAATGCATTTAAAACATTGGCTGGATATGTACTTGAATAGCTTTAACCTCTGGGGCTCTGCTCCACTAGCTACAGGGTTTAACTTTAACTTTATTTATTAATGTCACAAGTAGGCTAACATTAACACTGCAATGAAGTTACTATGAAAATCCCTGGTCGCCACACTCCAGCACCTGTTTGGGTACACGGAGGGAGAATTTAGCACAGCCAACACGTCTTAACTAGCACGTCTTTTGGAGAAAACCAAAGCACCCAGAGGAAACCCACACAGATACTGGAAGAATTTTATTTTATTTTATTTTAGCAAAGCGTTTGATAAGGTTCCCCATGGTAGGCTACTGCAGAAAGTGCAGATGCATGGGATTGAAGGTGATTTAGCAGTTTGGATTAGGAATTGGCTAGCTGATAGAAGACAGGGTGGTGGTTGATGGGAAATATTCAACCTGGAGTGCAGTTACAAGTGGTGTACCTCAAGGATCTGTTTTAGGGCCACTGCTGTTTGTCATTTTTATAAATGACCTAGATGAGGGTGTAGAGGGTTGGATTAGTAAATTTGCTGACGATACAAAAGTGGGGGGAGTTGTAGACAGCGAGGATGGATGTTACAGTTTGCAGAGGGACATAGATAGGTTGCAGAGCTGGGCCGTGAGGTGGCAAATGGAATTCAATACGGATAAGTGTGAGGTGATTCACTTTGGTAGGAAATAACAGGCATATGAAATATAGGGCTAATGGAAGGACCCTTAATAGTGTTGTCGAGCAGAGGGATCTTGGGGTACAAGTACATAGCTCTGTGAAAGTTGGCACCCAGGTTGATAAAGTTGTTAAGAAGGCGTACGGTGTGTTAGCTTTTATTGGTAGAGGGATTGAATTCAGGAGCCGTGAGGTTATGTTACAACTGTACAAAACTCTCGTGTGGCTGCACTTGGAGTATTGCATACAGTTCTGGTCGTCGCATTATAAGAAAGATGTGGAAGCATTGGAAAGGGTGCAGAGGAGGTTTACCAGGATGTTGCCTGGTATGGTGGGAAGGCCTTATGAGGAAAGGCTGAGGGACATGAGGTTATTTTCATTAGAGAGAAGAAGGTTACGCGGTGACCTAATTGAGGCGTATAAGATGATCAAGGGATTGGATAGTGTGGATAGTGAGAGCCTTTTTCCTCGGATGGTGATGACCAACACGAGGGGACATAACTTTAAATTAAGAGGTGGTAGTTATAGGACGGATGTCAGAGGCAGGTTCTTCACACAGAGGGTGGTGAGGGCGTGGAATGCCCTGCCTGCAGCAGTTGTGGACTCGCCTACTTTGGGGGCATTCAAATGTTCGGTAGATAGGCATATGGATGATATTGGAATAGTTTAGGTTAGAGGGTCCACTGGCTGGTGCAACATCGAGGGCCGAAGGGCCTGTACTGCACTGTAATGTTCTATGTTCTATGTAATGTTCTATGTTCTATGAATGTGCAAACTCCACCCAACCCCGGAATTGAATCCAGGTCCCTGGCGCTGTGAGTAACAGTGATAACCACTGTCTTACCCTGCTGCCCATGGGATTAGACTAGAAGCTGGGAAACTAGAACCTGGATGGGATTAGATGGAAGTTGGTCAGCTGAGATATGACAAGCGGAATTTCTCCTTGCAGGACACACAGTTCCTATGTTTCAATATTGAAATCGGATTGGTTTAGGGAGGGAGACTGTCTGCGCTGTAGCTCACTGAAGCTCACTCTCCCAGTAAGGTAGTGTTATTGGAGCTGGTGGGATCAGATGAAAGACAAACTGATGGAGTAGGTGGGGTACAATGTTCCTCAATAACAAGATCCCCCTCAATGTTTCATTTCAGGGGCTGAGGTTCCCCCCACTACCAACCCCCCTCCACCCCCAAGAAGCAGAGATTGTGAAACACAAATTTCTGTATTTGTGACATTTCGGGGAACAGAATCCAGTGACTCACATCTCCTTTTGCTGTGTGGAAACCTCTTCTCCAGCCTGGTCACAGGCTCTGTCAGCACTGGGTGAGGAGTGAGGTTTACCAGATGGCCCAGTCAAGACTTTGAATGATGGAGTAACGTGGGAAGTGGAATGTAACAGACCCCTGTGGCCTCCCGTCAGCCTGCCTGAAACTTTGTCGGAAATTCACTGTCCTTACTTGGGAAGGAATACTGATCCTGTGCAAAGTTTCTCCCTCACTTCCTGAAGCTCTTCCCGCCCCTTCCCAACGAATGACAAACCCTGGGGAAAGTCAGAACCACATCCTTTAAAAATCATTTGCATTCCATACTGTCTTTTATAACCTCAGAATGTCCTAAAAAAATCTTTACAGCCAAAGATGTACAGCCATTCCTGTTGTAGGAAATGTGATATCACACAGTAAGATCCCACTGGAAGCAGCATTGTGATAATGACCCAGGTTGTGAGATGTTGATTGAGATATAAATATTAGCTGGGAAACCTCTTCTGGTGCCACGGGATCTTTTATGAGAGCAGCTGGGGTTTCGGTTTAACAGATTATCTGAAAGACAATACCTCTGACCATTCAGCATCCCCTCAGTACTGCACTTCCATCATTACAGTTGGATTTAAGGCCTTGACAACTGATTGGGAGTGAGAGAGAGAGAGAAAGAGAGACAGTGCTATCCTGAGACATAGGAGATGATGTTGTGGGTTACAGTCAGTAGAAGCCCATAGAGAAAAAAACAGAAGTGTCCCACAAGTGGGCAGTGAGCTGAGTTCACAAGCTGCAGTAGTGAATGCTGAATCACATAATGATGTCATCTACCAGCCTTTGGGATTGTGTAAATACCTTTCAGAGTCAAATAAATGGGACAGGAAACAGTGAGTCTGAGGAGATCATCACAATCCTTACTTTCCAGGAAGAGAGAACTTACACAATGGGTTCAAATAAAAATAGCCTCTGAACCCATTCATCTTATAAACACAGCCTGCTGGGAGTTCCTGTGTTTCCGTGTGAAGAAACTGCACAAACCTCAGCCCAGATTAGAACCAGTAGATCGTTCTTAATCTTTCTCTTTCATCTTTCTGTTCTGTCTCATTTAGCAAAGGGATAAGACGCACAACATGGTGGAGTGGTTTCCTTGTGTAGTTTCTGTGTTACTGGACTAATCAACTAAAGATTATTGGCAATTTGTGAATTGAAATTTATTAACAGGAAAAAAAACTGGAATAAAAAGCTGGTCTCAGTGAAATTGATGATGAAATTTTTGGGCTTTGTTCAAAACTATCTGATTTACTAACATCATTCAGGGTCGGAAATCTGTCATTTCAGAGCAGGAGTATTCAGCCTGCTCCACCTTTCCAGTGACTAATTAACTCTAATAATAACATCCAGATTCTTTTGGCCATCTCATCTGCTTAGTTACCTTCTGCCCTTCACTGTGTAATCATACAGTAATAGAATTTTACAGCATGGCAACAGGCCCTTTGGCCCAACTTGTCCATGCCACCCAGTTTTACCCTAAGGTAGTTCCAATTGCCCATATTGGGCTCATATCCCTCTATATCAATCTTACCCATATAACTGTCTAAATGCTTTTTAAAAGACAAAATTATACCTGCCTCGATTACTACTTCTGGCAGCTTGTTTGAGATACCACCCTCTGTGTGAAAAAACAGTCTGTCTGGATCCTTTTGTATCTCTCCCCTCTCACCTTAAACCTCTGCCCTCTAGTTTTAGACTCCCCTACCTTTGGGAAAAGATATTGACGATTTAGCTGATCTCTGCCCCTTGTTATTTTGTAGACCTCCATAAGATCACCTCTCAGCCTCCTACACTCCAGAGAAAAAGTCCCATCTATCTAGTATCCCCTTATAACTCAAACCATCAAGTCCCGGTAGCATCCTAGTAAATCTTTTCTGCACTCTTTCTAGTTTGATAATATCCTTTTTATAATAGGGTGACCAGAATTGCACACAGTATTCCAAGTGTGGCCTTACCAATGTCTTGTACAGCTTCAATAAGACATCCCAAATTTTGTATGAAACCAAGAATGCCGAATGCCTTCTTCACCACTCTGTCCATCTGTGACTCCACTTTCAAGGAGCTCTGAACATGTACTCTGAGATCTCTTTGTTCTGTAACTGTCCCCAGTGCCCTACCATTACCTGAGTAAGTCCTGCCCTGGTTCAATCGACCAAAATGCATCACTTCCCTTTGTCTAAATTAAACTCCATCTGCCATTCGTCAGCCCATTGGCTCATTTGATCAAGATCCCATTGCAATTGAAGATAACTTTCTTCACTGTCCACTATGCACTAATCTTAGTGTCATCTGCAAACTTAGTAACCATACCCCCTATATTTTCATCCAAATCATTAATATAAATGACAAATAACAGTGGACCTAGCACTGATCCCTGAGGCACACTGCTGGTCACAGAGCTCAAGTTTGAAAAACAACTCTCTACAACCACCTTCTGGCTTCTATCAAGAAACCAATTTTGTATCCATTTAGATATCTCATTCTGGATCCTGTGAGATTTAACCTTCTGCAATAATTTACCATACAGTACCTTGTCAAAGGCCTTGCTAAAATCCATGTAGACAACATCAACTGCACTGCCCTCATCTACCTTGGTTACTGCTTCAAAAAACTCTGTCAAATTTGTGAAACATGATTTTCCACTCACAAAGCCATGCTGACTGTCCCTAATCTCTCCTTGCCTAAAGATTCTGTTTTTCAAAAGACTTTCCAACAACTTACCCACCACAGATGTGAAGCTCACTGGCCTGTAGTTCCCAGGCTTTTCCCTGCAGCCCTTTTTAAACAAAGGTACAACATTTACCCCTCTCCAATCTTCAGGCACCTCACCCGTGACTATCGATGATTCAAATATTTCAGCTAGGGGACCTGCAATTTCCTCCCTAACCTCCCACAATGTCCTAGGATATACTTCATCAGGTCCCAGGGATTTACTTACCTTGATGCACTTTAAGGCTTCCAGCACCCCTCCTTCTCTGTAATATATACACTCTTCAAGACATCACTATTCATTTCCCCAAGTTCCCTAACATCCATGCTTTTCTCAACAGTAAATACTGATGAGAAATATTCATTTAGGATCTCACCCAATTCTTGTGGATCTGCATATAGATGACCTTGTTGATCTTTAAGAGGCTCTACTCTCTCATGTTACCCTTTTGCCCTTTATGTATTTGTAGAAGCTCTTCGGATTCTCCTTTGCCTTATCTGCCAAAACAATTTTGTGTCCCCTTTTTGCCTTCCTGATTTCTCTCTTAATTCTACTCCTACACCTCCTATACTCTTCAAGAGATTTACTTGGTCCCAGCTGCCTACGGACATCACAGGTGGACAGTGTGGTGAAGAAGGCATTCAGCATGCTAGGTTTCATTGATCAAAGTATTGAATACAGGAGTTGGGATGTCTTGTTGAAGTTGTACAAGAATCTATGAATCAATGACTCCGTGAGAGTTACTTTCTCCCCAGCTACCTGGTTCCAAACTATAAAGGCTTTTTTTTTACATAGTGGGCCCCTGGTTGCTAAGCAATGACCAGTCTTTCTTTAACCTCTTGTTTACTTTCACCTGGTAAACTCTTTAATTACAATGAAGGTGCAACTTGAAATGAAACCCAATTCTTTCAAACATGCAACTATCTGTGTTTAACATCAACTAACCGAACTTCTAACTTTCTTACACAGAAACACTAAACTAAAATTGCAATCCCAGTTGTTGTTACTACTGGACACAAAGGTCCCAAAATGGAACCCTGGCTCAAAAGATTTTAATTTAAATTTAAATTTTTCCTTAGAAAATATGGATGTACAGGGTCACAGGAATGCCACAGTCCCACTTATCCTCATAAATGTACACAGAATTTAAGAATAATACAGGTTACAAAATATAACATTCTTAGGCTATAACGTTCTCAGTAGCTATACAGTTCCTGTAACCCAAAAAACTAACTGTGGTCAAACAACACCCCACTCTGAGGTCAAGCGATGGATGTCCTCCAATTGAGTTTCTGTAAATTCCTCCTCAATAACCATTCCCCTCAATGATAATCACACGACAGTTTCTAAACTCCACTCTTAAAAGACACACTTTAGGATCTTCTTATAAACAGTGCTTTCCCTTTTCAGCAAGGATCTTCCTCCAGGATTTCCAACTCTCCTTTCAGTATTCCTTTGTCACGAGCAGTCAAGATTTTCAGATAACCTATAGGATACTCAATCACTAAACAAAAACTATTGCTCCAAAGACTGAAATAAAGACACCAACCATACAGTTGCTTCAGATATCTGGCTTTTCTTCACCCACTCTTCTCTTTCCAATTCTGATGTTAACTTCAGTGAACCTCAGTCTCTTTTCAAATTCCTGTTTTCCTTTTTTCAAATGTCAGCAGTTGCTGTGTTGGGATTTCAAGCCGGCTGCAAGGAGAATCACCCTGGGTCTCTGGATTACCTTGCTCACAATATCACTGCAACTCCATCTATCTGTTTATCCACCACCATCTCTCCATCTATTTCCACCCTCTGTAATGTTGCTTGATTTTTCCCATCTCAGTGATATCTCTGTGACCTCCAGACTCGATTATCATAAAATTCCTCTGGCTAATTCCCGCACTTCCTACTCTCCAGAAACCTACAGTAATCCAAATCACTGGTGTCCATGTCTTAACTCAGGATAAGTTCCATTCTCCCATCGCCCCCTATCCTCGGTGGAGTACAGTGGCTCCCAGTCAAATAACACCTTCATATTCTTGTTTTCCGATCTCTCCGTTCCCTCGCCCCTCCCTATCTCTGTTTAACTCAGCCTCACAAATCTCTGCGATCTCTGTTTCTCTAACTCTGGCCTCTCGGACATGCTAAGTCCAATCGCTCCACCACCATTGGTGGCTGTGCCTTTAACTGCCTGGATCCGACTCTCTGGTATTCTCTCCCTAAACCGTTCCCTCACTTTCCTCCTTTCTTAAAATCAATCTCTTTGACCAAACTTCTGCCCGGATATCTCCGAATATGGTTCTCTGTCATATCTGTTCATCTTGCTCCTGTGAGGCATTGCGGACATTAAAGACGCTATATAAATATAATTTGTTGTTGTTCAAAGAGTTTGCTCAAAGAACAAAGATCAGAGAACAGTACAAAACAGGAACAGACCCTTTAGCCCACCAAGCCTGTGCCAATCACAATGCCAGCCTGAACTAAAACCTTGTCCGTATCCTTCCATTCCCTTCCTATACATGTATTTGTCTAGTTGCCCCTGAAATGTCACTATCGTACCTGCCCCCACCTCCTCCCTGAGCAGCGGATTCCAATATTCACCACCCTCTGTGTAAAAAAGAAACCTGCCTCGCACATCTCCACTAAACTTTTCCCCACACATCTTAAACCTGTGTCCCCGAGTACTGGACTTTTCTACCCTAGGAAAAAGCTTCTAACTATCCACTCTGTCCATGTCACTCATAATCTTATAAACCTCTATCAGGTCTGCCCTCAACCTCCGTCATTCCAGTGAGAACAAACCGAGTTTACCCAAACTCTCACCATAGCTAATGCTTCCCAGACCAGGAAGAGCTCCGAATCTCTGGGATTCTCTCCCCCTGTTTGAATAGTTGATGGCTGAGGTAGTGTTTTGATCTCTGGGGGATTGTTGGATGTGGGGAGTGGGTGGGAGAGTGGATCGGATATACACTGAGCAGTATTGTACTGAATGGTATTGCAGACTCAATGGGCCAAATGACCACTTTCTGCACTGTATTGTTTCTTTAATTTCTATTCAGAGTGTCTAAGTGACACTCCTGTTTTTTTTACTTTCTCCAACGCCTCCAGGAAGGAACCTTTCTCCAAGCACAATCTCACCGCTGGGAGAGTGTTTAACTGAAGACTCTCAGAATCCGAGCAGGTCCCAATTCGATCAACTTACCAGTTACGTGATCTGGGATCAGGAGGAGAATCTTTGACACGGGCTCCCTCTGCTGGCAATGCAGGATGTAAAGTTTGACAACACCAATTTTAAATCCAACCGATTTATTTGATTTATTTGAAAATTGGTGTTGCCAGACTCTTACTGAGTTTACCCCAGTCCAACGCTGGCATCTCTACATCAATGCAGAATGTGGCAGCTCCTCCCTCCTCAGGCTGGAGGCACCAACTTCATTGTTCAATGACTCAATCCAGGGGCACAAAGAGGCAGGGACATCATTTTTTGGGAAGCGACAGCTCTGTACAGCTTTTCCCAGCGGTATGGAGCCAATGGTGGGGGAACTACCAGACCCTTGAGATCAGGCCATATTAGAGACATAAAATCATAGAATCCTTCAGTGCTGGAGGCCATTTGTGCCGACTGCAATCCCAACCAGGTCCTATCCCCTTAACCCCATGCATTTATCCTAGTTAGTCCTCCTGACACTAAGGGGCAATTTAGCGTGGCCAATCCACTTAACTCGTACATAAGAAATAGGAACAGGAGTAGGCCATCTAGCCCTTTGAGCCTGCCCCGATTTTTGGAGTCATAGTTATAGAGGTTTACAGCATGGGCCCATATTGTCCATGCCACCCCTTTTCTTAACCACTAAGCTAATCCCAATTGCCCGCATTTGGCCGATATCCCTCTATGCCCATCTTACCCATGTAACCGCTCAAATGCTTTTTAAAAAATTGCACCCACCTCTACTACTGCTTCTGGCAGCTTGTTCCAGACACTCACCACCCTCTGTGCGTGAATTCTGACAGAGTTGGATGTTGAGGATGTCATTGGGCCCAGGGAGAAAATCCTGGAGTTGAATTGGGGATGATATGCATGGGAGGAATGGGGGGGGGGCGGTGGATTCAGAGGGTGCAATGAGGTAGTTTCGGTAGTGGGGGGAGGCACAGAATTTGGGATATATTTTGATGCCACTAGGATTTGGGGGTGAGGTTGCAGTTCAATCACATCTGAGGGGGGGGTCACAGCTGGGGGTGAGCATTTTGACCCAGTCTGCCTAGTTGGAGGTGAACTGGAGAATCACCAGCTGAGACACTGGCATGGTGAATCCTTTAGCAAATAACCCAGACTGGCTCTGGTCTGGTGCAGTGGGCAGTGCCCCTGACTCTGAGCCAGAAAATCCAGGTTAGAATCCCAGCCAAGGACCTTACGAGGGAGACGAACTTGGATTGGTTGAGCTTCAGTCATGTGCCAGGCACTGAGGAGAGAGATTCCTGGACAGGTGACAGGAAGGAGCTTTGACAATCTCTATTCAGAGACTGTGAGGGTCAAAGAACAAAGAAAATTACAGCACAGGAACAGGCTTGGCCCTCCAGCCTGCACTGACCATACTGCCCGACTGAACTAAAACCTCCTAACCCTCGGGAATCGGATCCCTCTTCCCATCCTATTCATGTACTTGTCAAGACTTAAAACTCACTACCATATCTGCTTCTACTACTGCCCAGCAACGAGTTCCAGGCACCCGCCACCCTCTGTGTAAAAATTTGCCTTTGTATCTCCAACAAGGGGCAAACATGTGGTGGGTCGTGCGAGGGCTGCTCCTGGATGTTGCTTCGAGATATCCTAGTGCTTCACGTCATTAGTGTACGTTTAAACTGGGACATCTGATGGGCAACACGACAGCTCAGAGACTATCACTATGCTGTACAGATACAGGGATTTGGGTCGGTTGCTGTGCAGTTTGCACATTCTCCTGTGATTGTGTGGGTTTTCTCTGGTTTCCTCCCACACCTCAAAAACGTGCTCTTAGGCTGATTGGTGCTAAAAAATTATCCCTAAATTAGTCTTTCCTCAATCTTCCCCAATAGGCGTAGACAAACGTCATAGGTAGAAGAGGACACTCACACTGTTAAAATGGCAGCGCGGGCTCGTTGGGCGAAGGGCCTGTTTCCCATGCCGTGTTGTTCTTTATCTCTTTTAGAACTTGCCCAAAGTATTTGGTCAAAGTGTTTGTCTCTGCAGAGAGGGGCTGATGCTCAGTGCTGACCAGTGCCAGTGTGAGGAGGGGGGTCACTGTCTTCCCACTATGAACTCTGATCATTGAGAACCAGCGAGAGCTTTTTAAAAATCCTTTATTACACAATACCCAGCAACATTATAAATATATTCCCAGGCATAAACATTTCACCAACAAAAATATCACAAAGATTGAGGCCCAGAGAATCCCAATAAAGTCGAGGGGAATAATATCACATTCAAAAGATGGCACCACACGTACACCAGCAGAGAGAGTCAGAGCAGGATAGGAGAGGGAGTGAGAGAGGGAGGGGAGGGGGAGAAAGTGACAGAGAGGAAGAGGGGAAGTGAGGGAAGGGAGGAGGGAGAGTGAGGGAGGGGAGAGGGAAGGGAGGAGAGGGGGGGAAGTGAGGGAGGGGAGTCCCACAGTCTGAGGCCTGGATCACAATGATTTAGCAGTGGCTCTGAAATCAAGAATCACGGTTTCAATATCAGAGAGAGAGGGAGTGGGGGATTGAGAGAGAAAGAGGGAATGTGGGATAAGGTGTTTTTCAGTCCTAGTGAGATAGAGAGCAGATCAGAGCAGTGTTGGATTAAGTAAAAGAGGCAAGGAAAGTGAAGATAGTGAGTGATTAATCATGTGTTATATTAACCAGTTAGAGTTTATTGAAAGAATGTTGTTATTGAAAGAACATCGTTTCTTGTCTCCTTTTCAGTCTGAAGGTTATTTAGTATCGATGGTGTGTGTTTTCACTGTGTTACTGATGATCTGATCCAGCAGAGAGGATGGATTCCTATCTCCTCTTTCAAACTGTGAACTTAAGACACTTAAAAAAAACAGAAGTTTGATTATTAAGGGAGCTTCTTTTTCTAGAAATGCAGATAAATCATCCGTTTCTTTATCTCTCACCATCATATTCCTTGGACAGGATTCCCCCCACCCCCATGCTGTGGAGGTGGCCTGCCATTGGCTGTTGGCAGGATCTTCCAGTCCCAATGCTGTTAGCATGCATTCCCCTCCATTGCTGGGGGAGGGGGGGGTGGTTTGGGATGGGAGGTGGGGGGAGCAGCAGGGGGAGTGGCTGGAAAATCCTGCCCCTTGTCTGAGAGCAATATTAACTGGAGTTTAACTCAAGGTAACTGGGCTGACATGAACCAATCTGATTTCACACAGAGTCATGTGGGCAGCAACTTTCTCATTCCATTGGACAATAGCTTAAGCCCAAAGGTAAAAGTCATCTGATTATTTTGTATTCATTCGGGGGATGTGGGTGTCGCTGGCTGGGCAGAATTTATTGCCCATCCCTGGTCACCAGAAGGCAGTTGAGAATTAATCACATTGCTGTGTCTTTGGAGCTACATATAGGCCAGACCAGGTAAGGATGACAGATTTCCTTCCCTAAAGGATATTAGTAACCAGATGAGTTTTTCTGACAATTGACATGGTCATCAGTATTCTTAATTCCAGATTTTTTTTATTGAAATCAAATTTCACCATCTGCCATGGTGGGATTTGAACCCGGGTCCCCCCAAACATTAGCTGAGTTTCTGGATTAATAGTCTAGCAATAATACCACGAGGCCATCGCCTCCTCTCTGGGAGAGAGAATTCCACAGATTCACCACCCTCAGAGGGAAGAAATTCCTCCTTGCTTCCATCTTCAATGAGAGACCTTCCCCCCGATTCTGAAACAGTGTAGATTCCCCAACGAGGTGAAATAACCTATCAGCATCCACTGTGTCAAATTATCTTGTAAACTCCAGTGGTTATATTAAAAAGAAATCTCTCCCTGTTCCCTGGCCCAATCCCTCCCCCCCACCACACCCCCAGTCTGCCAGGGGAGGGATCTGGGTGCAGTATAAAACCCTTCATGCACAGGTTCTAGGATTGAGCTGTCATTCTATCCCTATCCCACCTCTCAAATCTCTGGGTCTCCTCACAGTTTCCCTCAAGCCAATGTTTTCCTTAAGGGAGAAGTGATATCTCAATCTTTGCTCCTTTTGGGAGATATAAGAAAAGGGACAGGAATTGTGCAGGAATTTACAGCACAGAAGCAGCCTATTCATCCCAGCTGTTTCTGTGGTGTTAATGAGCCACCTCAGTCCTCCTTCCACCCCCTCACATCACCACCCCTTCCTATTCTTTCTCTCTCTCTCTTTCACTCAGGCTTATCCTCTTCAATGTATTCAATGGTCCAGGTCCATAGGACTCTTAAATCAGCCTTGCAGGTGGAGGATGTGGTCAAGAAGGCATACGGTGTACTGGCCTTCATTAATCGAGGGATTGAGTGTAGGGGTTGGGAGGTAACGCTGCAACTTTACAAGACCCTGGTCAGACTTCACTTGGAGTACTGTGCACAGTTCTGGTCGCCTCACTGTAGGAAGGATGTGGAAGCTATTGAGAGAGTGCAGAGGAGATTTATAAGGGTGTTGCCTGGATTGGGGGGCAGGCCTTATGAAGATAGGTTGAGAGAGCTGGGTCTCTTCTCCCTGGAGAGAAGAAGGTTGAGAGGCGACCTGATAGAGGTTTATAAGGTGTTGAGAGAAATAGATAGGATGGATTCTCAGAGGCTATTTCCCACGGCTGAAATAGTTGCGACAAGAGGACACAGATTTAAGGTGCTGGGGGGCAAGTACAGAGGAGAGTCAGGGGTAAGTTTTTCACTCAGAGGATGGTGAGTGAGTGGAATGGACTGCTGTCAGTGGTGGTGGAGGCAAATTCGATAGGGTCTTTTGAGAGACTTCTGGATGAGTACATGGGATTTAATGGGATCGGGAGTTATAGACAGGCCTGATAGGTAGGGATATGAGGACCTGTTGGTGCTGTAGTGTTCTATGTTCTATGTATCGATACCATTCACCTCAACCACTTCCCGTGGGAGCAAGTTCCACATCCTCTTCCACCCTCTGGGAAAAGATTACCCTGAATTACTGCCTGGATTTATTAGTGACTCTCCTGGCTACTGTACCCGCACACGTGGAAATACCTTCTCTATCCGGAACTCTATCCAATCCTCCATCATTTTTAAGTTTGTATCAGGTCACCTCAGCCTTCTCTTTTCCTCCCGTCTGTTTAATCTTTCTCTTTAAGAGAACATTTTTACACCTTTTCCAGTTTCTCCTTGCCCCTTTTATCATCTTTATAATAGTTATCTTGATTGGCTGCTGTAATGACTTCAATCAGGCCACTGAGCTCGGCCTATCGGAATGTCACTCTCTAATTAAGGAGTCAACTGATGGACCAATCAGGGAGTCTTTTCCTTGTATTTAACTGGGATTGTCAGTTCCTCTGGCACTCCTGTAGGTAGACTGCTGATTGTGAGCACTGTGGTCGGAATTGTAAATAGAAAAGAGATTTTGGTGAAGGGACTTCTGCCTCGGATGACTTATTAGAGCCACAAGTTCTGGCAACCCATTCCATCCCACCCCGCCCTGCCCCACCCCACCCCCATTCCACCCCACACTCTTCTCAATCCTTTCAGGTTTCTTTCCTACATTTGAAAACTGCTGTCGAACATTTTCCTCTTACCGAACTTTGTCTGTCTCTTTTGTAGCGTTCGGTTTGGGACAGATGAGGAATTGACCACTCGAGTTATGGTTCCAGCAGCTGGAGCTCCATCTCTGTAATAGAACCAATGATCCACAATGAAATAACATTTAGCCTATCACAACACACCTCGTTCACACACAGAGGTTATTGCTCTGGCAGCCGAAGATCATTGCCCTTTGCGACTGCTTCAACTCATATCAGTAAAAGAATATCTGTTATATCCCAGGAAATACCTATCCCTCAAGCAACATTGACTTTGAAAATAAATTTCACTGATTACTTCATTGTTGTTTGTGGGACCTTTTTATTTAAATTAATTTATGGGATGTGGCTTGTCACTGGCTGGGCCAGTGTCTGTTGCACATCCCTAATTGCCCCTGAATGGAGTATCTCGTTTGGCCATTTCAAAGGGGAGTTGAGAATCAACCACATTGCTGTGACTTTGGAGTCACGTGTAGGCCAGACCGGATAAAGGTGGCAGATTTCCATCCCTAAAGAGCATTAGTGAACCAGATGGGGTTTTCCAACAATGGTTTCATGGTCATCAGGAGATTTTTAATTCCAGATTTTCATGAAATTGAAATTTCAGCAGTTGCTGTGGTGGAATTCAAACCCAGGTCCCCAGAACATTACCCTGAGTGTTTGGATTATTAATCCAGTGACAATACTTATATGCCATTGTTTACCAATCTCACTGTGCATAAATCAGCTGCCAAGATTCCTACATTAACTGCAGTAACTCTGAACAATACAGGTTCTCCACTAAGCTTTTTTCCAGGATGGAAGTGTTAATTACCAGGGGACACAGGTTTAAGGTGCGAGGGGAAAGGTTTAAAGGAAATGCATAAGGCAAGGTTTTTACACAGAGGGTGGTGGGTGCCTGGAACTTGCTGCCAGGGGAGGTAGTGGAAGTGGATATGAGTGAGTTAAGGAGTGCATGGACAAGTACATGAATAGGATGGGAATGGAGGATTATGGTCCCCGGAAAGATAGGGGGTTTTAGTTCAGTCGGGAAATGTGATCAGTGCAGGCTTGGAGGGCCAAAGGGCCTGTTCCTGTGCTGGAATTTTTTTTTGTTCTTTGTACTAGTTGTAAAGCTCTGAGACACAAAACATAGAAAATAGGAACAGGAGGAGGCCATTCAGCCCTTTCAGCCTGTTCCACACTTCAATAAATTCAAGGCTGGTCTAACACTCACTAAATCCACTTTCCTGCCTTATCTCCATAACTCTAATTCCCCGACTGGTTACAAACCTGTTAATCTCAGCTTAAAATCGTTCAAGGATTTGAACTTCACAGCTTCCTGCGGGAAAGAATTCCAAAGATTCTCCACTCTCAGGGAAGAATTTCTTCCTCAAATTCATCTTAAATGAGCCCCCCCCTCCTTATTCTGTGACTCTGCCCTCTGGTCCCACACTCTCCCCACAGTGGAAACATTCTGCTGACATTTACCCAGTCTAACCTGTTGAGAATCTTCTACGTCTCAATCATATCCCTTCTCATTCTTCTCAACTCCAAGAAGGACAGACCCAACCTGTTTCACGTTCTCTCATTTGGCAATCCCTCCACACCCAGGATCATCCTGTAAATCTCCAAAGATAATATAAATGGTGTTGTAAATGTGACCTCACTTGTACATCGCCACTTCACTTTTATATTCCAGCCCCTTGAAATAAAAGCCAGTGTTCCATTTGCCTTTCCTATTACCCCCTGTCTGTTAGCTTCCTGACTTTCAGGAACAAGGCTTCCCTCCCGAGTCCCTTTGTTCTCCAGCTTTCTGCAGCCTCTCTCCATTTAAATAATAATCCGCCTTCTCATCCTTTTTCAATCTCACAATTTCCCCACATTGAATTCCATTTGTCAAGTTTCTGCCTACTTCACCTAACCACAGGGAAGGTAAAGAACATTCTAGAGCCAATCCATGTTTTGTTGGTGTGTGTGTGTGTATTTACCTTTCCTCCTCGCCATCCAGCAGCTTCCTGTAGGTGGCGATCTCCATGTTCAGCGCCATTGTGGCGTTCAGCAGTTCCTGATGTTCGCGCATCTGCTCCACCATCTCCGTCTTGGCCTTACGGATACTCTCCTGCAATTGGTTGATCCGCTTCTTAGCCTCGTTGATGGCCATCTGTCCACGGTCTTCGGTATCCGCGATTGTAGACTCCAGTGACGCTCTCTATGAGAGAATAATGTCCCCATTAGAGGATTCCCAATTCTCCAGGAGTTCATCTCCTGCACATAACTGTGAGCAAATCCAAACTCAAGGAACCTTACAGCACAGAGAGAGAGAGAGAGAGAGACCATTCTGCCCTTCATGATGTGCTGGCTCTGTGCAATCAAATTAGTTTAAAGTTTAGTTATTAGTCACAAGTCAGGCTTACGTTAACACTGCAATGAAGTTACTGTGAAATTCCCCTAGTCGCCACACCCTGGCCACTTCACCTAACCAGCACTTCTTTCAGACTGTGGGAGGAAACCCACGCAGAGACCAGGGGTAAACACACAGACTTTACACAGACAGTGACCCGAGCCGGGAATCAAATCCAGGTCCATGTCACCGTGAAGCAGCAGTGCTAACCACTCTGCTACAATTCCATTCTACTCCCTCTCGGTTATCTAACCCTCTCTTTCACTCTCTGCCTGGTAATATGTTTTCTCATCTTTAAACAGAAGAAGATTTTCTTTCTCTCATTTTCAATTGACTTTTTTTTGTTTATTCTTGAAAAGATTGATGATTGGCTCAAAGTGTTAAGGATGATCCAATTACATGAGATAGAATTTGCTGACTGTCCAATCAGTTGTGGGAAGGAGGGACACTCAGGATTGACCAATAGTGGGAGGGTTGGGATGGCCAATCTCATGTTGCCTGTCAGGATTCAATCTGGTCAGGCTTGGGAAGTGGGGTCTAATCCCCTCTTTCTCCCCCTCCCCCCCCCAACCAGTCGACCCCTTCTTCTCTCTCCTCCATCAACCTTCCCAGGATAGGGTTGAATATCATTTAGTAATTTAGAATTTGTACGTTCAAGGAATTGCTCCATACCTAACTCCCATTGTGGCCGGTTCTCATAGGGGTCTCCAGATGGGATGTTACATTATTAGTTGAGCCACAGACGGTGTCACTCCCTCACCTTTTGATCCTGCTCAATGTCACATTCTTACCTGGTTTTGCAGGGCGTCCATTTCCGATCTCAGCTTCTGCAGGTGGCGATTAAGATCAGCTAACTCATTCTTTGCATTTCTGAGCTCATCATTCTGGCTGGATTTGTCATTCTCGAGTTCCAGTAACTGTGAAGAAGCAGAGCAGATACCAGCAACTCTGACCTGACCTGTCTGACACCCTACTCTACTCTATATCGAGCTGTCTAAAATCCTGTTCAACAGTGATAGAGAGAGAAACACTGAGTGACTGACTGTGAGAGAACCCAACGAGTGTAAAGATTTTCAGAGTCTGAGTAAACACAACTGATTGACTACAATGTCCTGAGGTTGTGAAAGGCGCTACAGAAATTCATTCCTCCTTGATGAGAGATAGTGGAGAGCAGGAGATTCTTCTCCAGTGTTACCTAGCTGGGACTGGGATTGCACGTTCCTCACTATACACCAAAGTGGTAATTTACTGGACTCTGTGGGGTGGTTCCCACAGATTGGAAAACAGCAGATGTGATGCCACTGTTTAAAAAAGGAAGTAGACAAATGCAGGTAATCACTTTGCTTTGCAGGTGCAGCAGGTAATAAAGGTGGCAAGTGGAATTTCCTCCTTCATTGCTATAGAGGGATGGAGTTTAAAACAGCGAGGTTATGTTACAGCTGTGTAAGGTGCTGGTGAGGCCACACCTGGAGTACTGCGTACAGTTTTGATCTCCTTACTTGAGAAAGGATTTACTGGCACTGGAGAGTTTGCAGAGGAGATTCACTAGTTTGATTCCGGAATTGAGAGGGTTGGCTTATGAGGACAGACTGAGTAGACTGGGGCTATTCTCGTTAGAATTCAGAAGAATGAGGGGAGATCTTAGAGAAACATATAAGATTATGAAGGGAATGGATAAGATCGAAGCAGGGAAGTTGTTTCCACTGGTGGGTGAAACTAGAACTAGGGGCATGGCCTCAAAACAGGGTAAGCAGATTTAGGAGGAACTTCTTCACCCAAAAGGGTCTGAATCTGTAGAATTCCCTGCCCAGTTGAGGCTCCCTCATCGAATGTTTTTAAGGCAAGGATAGAGAGATTTTTGAACAGTAAATCAATTAAGAGTTACAGTGAGTGGGTGGGTAAGTGGAGCTGAGCCCATGAAAAGATGAGCCATGATCTTATTGAATAGTGCAGCAGGCTCGAGGGGCCAGATGGCCAACTCCTGCTCCTCGTTCTCATGTTGTTATACCTTATTCTGATACCAAGTCTCTGCTTCAGCCTTGTTCCGGGCAGCAACCTCAGCATGCTGCTTTTTTATATCTTCAATCATTTGCTTCATGTCCAGTCGCCGACTGTTGTTGACTTTCAGGGTAACGGCAGTGCTCTGGATCTGTGACTGAAGCTCCTGGATTTCCTGTAAGCACACATCACACAAAGCTGTCAGATTCACACAGTTAATTTTACACTGTCACCAAAGCTCCCTCTACACTGTCCCCATCAAACACTCCCAGGACAGGTACAGCACAGGGTTAGATACAGAGTAAAGCTCCCTCTACACTGTCCCCATCAAACACTCCCAGGACAGGGACAGCACAGGGTTAGATACAGAGTAAAGCTCCCTCTACACTGTCCCCATCAAACACTCCCAGGACAGGTACAGCACAGGGTTAGATATCTGTTTCTATGGCCTTTCAAGCAGTGCACTCCTGATCTCAACAAGAATGTAAAGAGATTCTCTATATCTGGTTGGATGAGGGGGATTGCACCCACACAGATGAGCAGATTAAATGTGTGATGAAGGTACCTCTGCATAAAGAAGTTTCAGGAACTCAATGAGATTGGTCAGATATTCCAGCTTTGATTCCAGTTCCACTTTTTGGAAATAGGCTTCATCCACTTCCTGGTAAAATCATTTTGGGAAAAAAAATCAGAGACTTTAGCTGAAGCATTGTTTCGAACTTGAATCTGATATCAGGATGTCTGAACTCTGCACAGGTTGTCTAGCTCCTCTCCCGCTGTCTGAATATAAATCACAAACTGCCTCCCTTCAGCATTGTACCCGCAACCCACCCAGAAACTGCCTCTATCACCCAGAACCCACCCATACTATCCAGAACCCCCCCACCCATACCACCCCAAACCCACTCGCACCTCCATCTGAATCAATCCAGTCCCCACGTCCTCTTGTGTATCTAAATTCAAAGCCACTCTTTTGAAATCTCTTTTCTAATTGTTTCACTCTCTTTCCAGTATTTAATCTGGGCTCCAGCTTTTACTGCGCACTCTGTGTAACCAGCCCAGACTGCGGTGGCCTCACCTCTGTGTGCGCAATCTGCTATGTGAAATCCAAGGACACCTTTATTAGCCCCCAGCAACTGTCAAATCCCCCGCTCCCAACATCCGGGGTTCACCACTGCCCAGAAACTTACCAGGATCCACCCATACCACCCAGAACCCCCCTCCACCCATACCACCCAGAACCCCCCTCCACCCATACCACCCAGAACCCCCCTCCACCCATACCACCCAGAACCGGAGCAGATCCCAGCCTGGGAACTGGTTCATCATCCACGTCTCCAACCTCTTCACCACTGACATAGCTCAGGAGGGTGATATCCACCTGTCTGAATGGGTGCAGCTCCAATAACACTCGGAAAACTCAACGCCATCCTGTACAAAGGAACTCCACTTGATTATCACCCATTCCACTACCTTAAACATTCACTCCGTCCACCACTGACAAACAGTACAGATATGTACCATCTACAAGATATACTGTCTTAACTCAAGGTTTCTTAGGTGGCACGTTCCAAACCTGCAACCTTTATGTAGAAGGACAAGTGCAGCAGATACCAGGAAACACCACCATCTGGAGATTCCCCTCCAACTCACTCAGCATCCTGACTTGGGAATATATCACTGTTCCTGCACTGTCACTGGGTCAAAATCCTGGAACTCCCTCCCTGACAGCACTGTAGGTGTACCTACACCAGATGGCCTGCAGCACTTCATGGAGGCAACTCACGACCACCTTCTCAAGGGGCAATTAGGGACGGGCAATAGATGCTGACCTTGCTGTGACATCCACATCCAAAGAATGAATTACAAAATATTGATCAGATGTAATGGTTTCCTTGGAGTTAAATCTATGCGTTGGTTTTAATTTTGCTGTGAGTGTAAACATGGGAACAAAGTCTCACGGGAGTCAGAAATGGAAAACCTCACAGTGAGATCTGGGATTGGGATTCTCTCTGCCCCTCGCCAGTGAGATCTGGGATTGGGATTTTCCTGGCTTCTCGCCAGTGAAGTAACCAGCTTCCTGCCTGAGAAAGTCATGAACCTCATTTCAATACATATTAATTAGTATATATGCATGTGCACACACACACACACAAAATTGGGAAATTGCCACTTGCACCCCCTGCACATCCCCCTCGCCAGTTTGACATGATGTGAGCAAGGTTTACAACACTTTTTAAAATCATGAAGCAGGTGGGGAAACTGTTAGGGGCACATGGGTAGGTACAGCTCCCAGGGAAATAATTTCATCCCCTGGCATTACACTGGCATCGTCCTACAGTAAAATACCAGGGTGCTTGGGGGGGGGTACTGTCATTTGGGCCCTTTCAGGGAGCATTCTCCTCAGCTATGGGGCTGTGAGGGGCGGGGGGAGGGGATAGATTGCCTATATATGTGTCAGGGGTTGTGGGGGGAGGGGAATCCTTCATTTTTTAAATTGGTTATCAGGATGATCTTTTAGAAGGAATGCCCTAATCTCGGGGTTCCTGGTGCTTGTAGCTTGTTTCTGACCTTACCCTGCCCGTGTGACAGTGCAAGCCTCACCTCCAGCAATCTCTCTCCAAAATGTTTGAAAGATATGGCCAAAAAAGTCTGAGCCAATAGCAGGTAAAGTCATCCAGGAAGATGTTAAGAAGCCAGAGTGGGATGAATGGAGCAATGGTCTGGAGGCAATGCAGAGAGAGCTCTGCAGGCGGAGAAGAATGTGAATCTGCACAAACTCTCCTCTGGGAACACCAACCCTCATCTGTGGGACTTCCTGGAGACTCACTACTTGGATGAACAAGTGAAGATGATCAAGAGGCTTGGAAATCAGGTGAGATTGGCAAATTCAGTGGATCCTTTTTCAGAGGAATGTCCCACCTTTCCCCACCCAGAATAAACTCTTCCAGATCTCTATAGGAACTTGGAAATGGGAGGCGGCCATACAGCCCATCCAACCTGTTCCACCATTCAATCAGATCATGGCTGGAGTGTGAATTAACTCCACGTAGCCGATATATGTGTCAGGGGTTGTTGGGGGAGGGAGGGGAATCCTATATTTTTTAAATTGGTTATCAGGATGATCTTTTAGAAGGAATGCCCCGATCTCATATTTCTCTAACAGCTTAACTTAATAATAAAAAAACTCCACATTTAAAATGAATAAACTGTGTTTAGAATGCCTACAGTGCAGAAGAGGCCATTGAGTCTGCATCATCTCTCTGACAGTCTTGTGTAGGTCCTATTCTCATAACTCAGTACATTGAACATGGTCAATTTACCTAACCTGCACATCTTTGGGCTGTGAGGGGAAACTGCAGCACTCAGAAAACCTGCATAGATGCAGGGGGAGAAAGTGCAGGCATTCACCCAAGCTGGGAATTGAACCTGGATCCTTGGCACTGTGAGGCAGCTGTGCTAACCACTGTGCCATTGTGCCACCTTGTGGAAGGACATTCTAAACTTCTACTACACGCTATATGTTCAAGAGTTTCCTAATTTCACTCATCACCATCCCAGTCCTAGACTCCTTAAACTAATACAAAGAGTTTCTCCCTATCTATCATTTATGTTCCAGTCAAGATGCTGCTTTCTAATCATCCATCAACCTTCTAAATTCTAGGCAGTCCAGCCCTAACTTGATTGTGCCTCTGTGTGTTACAGGTATGGTTTATAATTAGTTATGAGGCGAAGCTCACCCCCATTGCTTCAGCAGACTCCTCACCTCTGCTACAATAAGAACCCTTTGATGTCAATATCCCTGATTTATTGTTTTGTGGGACCCAAACTCTGCAAACCCAGCCTGGAATGTATCCAGTGATGCAACATCCATTGCTCTCTATATTAGAGAATTCCAAACAGTAACTCCTTCCTGACAGAGGAAATTTCTCCTCTCTGCCTTCAATGGGAGATCTCCAGTTCTGAAACCTTTCCCTCAGTTCCAAACCCCCATCTTCTCAGTACCCAGCCAAGCAAGCTTACTCGGAATCTTATATATTTCAACAAGATCATCTCTCTTTCTCCTCAGATCCAGTGAGCATAGATCCAACCTCTCCTCATAAGACAAGCCCTTCTTTCCTTGAATCAGATGGGTAAAGCTTCTCTGAATTCAAGTCTATCCTTCCTTATGCAAGGAAACTGGATTTGTACATGATTCCAGATGTGGTCTTTGTACAGTTGCAGCGAGACATCTGACCTCATGATTCCGTTCCTCTCGCAATAAAGGCCAATTGACCTTCTTACTCACTTGCTCTACCTGCAAACTAGTTGAATTGATTCATGTACTGGGACACCCAGATCCCTCTCTTTGTGCCAAAGTAGATAACCTCACATATTCCCATGTTATACTCTAACAGTCAATGTTTGCCCACTTGCTTCACAAATCTATATCCCTTTGCAGGCTCTATATCCTCCTCACAATTTGATTTCTCTCATAGCTTTGTATCGTCAACAGATTTAACTGCAGATGGTGCCTTGATCCAAGTTATTAATATAGATTGGAGATAGTTGACATTCCTGTGCTATGCCCTGTAGCGCTCCACTAGTTGTCAACTTGAAAATGACCTACCCTCTGTTTCCTGTCATTTAGCCAATCCTCTCTGATGATAATATGTTAACCAGAAAATTATGAATGCTTCATCTCATGCAGTAATTTATGTGGCATCTTATTGAATGATTTTTGGATACAAGTTTCCAAGGGGATAACAAAGGTTGGCACAGTGGTGAGCATTGGGTTTGATTTCCAGTTTGGGGAACTGTCTGTGTGGAGTTTGCACATTCTCCCCATATCTGTGTGGGTTTCCTCCAGATGCTCCAGTTTCTACCCACATTTGAAAGACATGCAGGTTAGATGCATTGACCCGGACAGGCGCCGGACTGCAGTGACTAGGGGAATTTCACAGTAACTTCATTGCTGTGTTAATGCAAGATTTACTTGTGACTAATAAATAAACTTTGCCCCACATCTACAGGTCTCCCTTTATCCATCCTGCTTGTCACACCCTCAAATAACTCAAATTTGTAAAGTATGATTAAAACCACTATGATTTGTGATTTAGTATCATAATCTTCTAAATTTCCTTTTATATGATCCTAAGTAATGACTTGAAGTATTTTCCCAAAGACAAACAATCTAGAACATTCCCACTACATCCTTCAATTATCTACTAACCTTTTTAAGGATCACAAATTCATTCTCCAGTGTTGTGCGGGAGTTAATATCATCCTCATACTTCCCTTTGAAGTCTTCCACCATTTGCTGCGTTTGTGTGATCTGACCTTTCAAGCGCTCTCGCTCTCTCTCCAGGTCAGTCAGCTGTTGTTTCAGCTTGTTGCAAACCATGTTGACTATTTTGTCAGCGTTGGATTTGTACGTGTCTGTCTGTTGCAGAAGTTCCCATCGTGTTTCCAGCACCTGGTTCTCCTGCTCCAGTTTACGCATCTAAACCAAACAAGAGACACAAAACTGACCCCTAGACTTTCTCCATCACATTAACAAACAGTGACCCTTAACATCAAAACAGACCAACGGGAAATAACCAAACAAACGACACCTTACAGCAGGCACAGCACGGGCTTCTGATCTGGGAAATCATCAGGACATGGTCTAGGTACACCCAGTGCAACTGTCCCAGATAGAGTGAAGAGGGAGGGGGAAGGACAGAGACGGGGACAGAGACGGGGATTTGGAGCCGGGGATTCCCAGCGGGACATTTGGGGCCAGGGGGTTCCCGTGGGGGGGGGGGGGGGCATTTGGGGGCCGGAGGTTTCCCGGGGGGGGGGGGGGGCATTTGGAGTGCTATTTGGGATTGAGGATCTCAGTAGGGCATTTAGGGTCGTAGGTTTTGTGGCGGAATCAGGGCCATTGTTTTAGAGTATTTACATTCAGTTTTGGCTATTTAAGGCTATTTGGAGTTTGGTGTATTGGTGTTTAGGGGATACTGAGGTTTAGGGATGGGTTGGGTGTATTCAGGGAGGGGGAATTGGGGTTTGGGAGTATTTAAGATTAGGCTTGGAATATATTTATGGTTTTCAGGGAGGGAATATAGGGATTTATATTTAGGGAGGGGGTATTTAGGGTCAGGTTTGGGGAAGAATATTTGAAGGTATTTAGTGTATTGGGGAGGAGGTATTTAGGGGGTTATATTTAGGGAGGCAGTATAGGGGTTTAGGGGGTATTTAGGGGTTGGGGTATTTGGAGCATATTCGGGGTATTTGGGGAAGGGGCTATTTGGGAATCTTCGGGGTATTTGGGGGTTGATCTCACCCGGCTGATCACATCGGAGAACTTGTTGTTGAGCCCTTTGATCTGCTCCTTCTCCCGGTCCCGGGCCAGCCGCAGCTCCGGGTCGATGTCAACCCGCGGAGCCTCTCCCAGGAACGGGGCCGGAGCCACCGAGAAGCTGCGGGGAACCTGCCGCAGGCTCCCCGACCGGAGCCCGCCCGCCCGCAGAGATCCAGCCCGCACTGAGGCCATGATCACTTTGATCCCCGGGGATCCGCTTCACTGGTGACCTGTTCCGCCGGAGGGGGGGGGGAAATCTGTTCCGTTGGAGGGGGATCTGGGAGGGGGATCTGGATGGGGGATCTGCTGTGGGATCTTCTCCGCTGGAGGGTAATTTGGAGGAGGGTGATCTGCTCCGCCGGAAGGAGGGGATCTGGAAGGGGATCTGCTCCGAGTGATGGATCCCGGCCGCGCGCCGTTCATTTAAAGGGATATTTGCATCCACTCCGCCCTCCTGATTCTATTGGATGGAAGAAAAGGGCGGGACTACGGCTGACCACGCCCGTTAATGTTAATGAACCGCAGGGCGTGTCGGCGCCATCTGATTGGATAATTCAACCGCCACTCAAACCATCTCCCCAGGTAAATATAACCGAGATTCTCACCTGGGACCCAGAGAGAGGATCCCTAAATCTAGCAGAGAGATCCTCCCCTGCAGAGAGATTCTCCCCCCGGTCCCGTCCAGAGAGATCCCCCAAATCCAGCAGAGAGATCCCCCCTGTCCAAAGAGACCCCCCCACCCAGAGAGATCCCCCTGTCCAGAGGATCCCCCCCCATCCGGCAGAGAGATCCCCCCTGTCCAGAGAGTCCCTCCCGATCCTGTCCAGAGAGATCCCCCCTGTCCAGAGAGATCCCCCTGTCCAGAGGGATCCCTCCCCGATCCTGTCCAGAGAGATCCCCCTGCCAGAGGATCCCCCCGATCCTGTCCAGAGAGATCCCCCCTGTCCAGAGAGATCCCCCCCCCATCCCGTGCAGAGAGATCCCCCCAGGTTGAAGCTCGCAGTGCCGGTGTCCGGATGAATTATAACAGGGTGCCGCTGAGCCGCACGGCCAGCTCCAGCAGCATGGTGTTACTGAACACCCCCCGCAGACCCAGCAGCGCTCTGAGCCTCCAGGGTGATGGCAATAGGGGCCTGAGGTTGGCCTCTTACAGCCCGGGCAGTCTGTCTAATGTGAACAGGATTGGGACATCAAACAATCTCAACCAGCAGGATGAGCTGCAGGGTCTGAATAAGCGACTGGCCAATTATCTCAACAAAGTGAAGAAATTGGAAAGCGCCAACAAGGACCTGGAGGCCAAGATACAGAACTGCCTGGCGAGCAGAGGCAACCAGGCTCGGGACTGGAGCTGCTATGAGAAACCAGTGTTGGATCTTTGCAAACAGGTGGACACTGACTTATTCCTTACTCCGTTCTATTTACCTTTCCCAATTGCATTTTTTTTTTATCAGCTGGTCATGAGAAAATGTTTTTGATTTGATTTATTGTTGTCACATTTATTAGTATATAGTGAAAAGTGTTGTTTCTTGTGCGCTAGACAAACAAAAACATACCGTTCATAGAGAAGGAAAGGAGAGGGTGCAGAATGTATTGTTACAGTCATAGCCAGGGTGTAGAGAAAGCAACTTAATATAAGGTTAAGTCCGTTCAAAAGTCTGGCAGCAGCAGGGAAAAAGTTCTTGATTCAGTTAGTACCCGATCTCAGACTTTTGTATCTTTTTCCTGATGGAAGAAAGTGGAAGAGAGAATGTCTGGGGTGCATGGGGTCCTTAATTATGCCGGCCGCTTTGCCCAGGCAGCGGAAAGTGTCAATGGATGGGAGGTTGGTTTTTGTGATGGATTGGGCTTCGTTCAAGACGTTTTGTAATTCCTGGCGGCCTTGGGCAGAGCAGAAGCCCATACTAAGCTGTGACATGACCAGGTGTGGAGATGGTGGTGTTGGACTGGGGTAAACATAGTTAGAAGTCTCACAACACCAGATTAAAGTCTAACGGGTTTATTTGGTAGTAGGAGCTTTCACAACACTGCTCCTCCTCAGGTGGTGAAGGACCAGTGCTCCAAAAGCTCGTACCACCAATCTGGTGGATTTTAACCTGGTGTTGTGAGGCTTCTTACTGTACAACCGGAAAGAATGCTTTCTGTGGGGCATCTGTAAAAGCTGTGAGAGTCATAGCTGGCACTCAAAGTTTCTTAATACTCTGAGAAAGTAGAGCTATCAGTGGACTTTCTTAACTATAATGTTGGCATCGGGGGGGGTGCGAAGCGGGGTTCAGGACAGATTGTTGGTGATCTGGACACCTAGAAACTTGAAGCTCACAGCCATTTCCATTTCATCCCCGTTAATGTAGACAAGGGTACATTCTTCACTATTTTGAGGTGTTCACAGATGTCAGGTGGGAAATAAAAGGGAGAACTGGATTGAATATGACAAATCCGGAGGGGAAGTGAAATTGGCAGCAAAGAGGGTATGAGGCGAGATTAGCAGCTGACATCAAAGGCAATCTGAAATTCTTTTATAAGCTTAAAATTGCCAAAGAGACTGGGAAAACGAGAAAGCAGAGGAGGCAGCAAGCTCGCTGAGATACTAAATCAATACTTTACATTTGTCTTTATTAAGGAAGAAGCTACAGCCCAAGTCACAGTGAAAGGAGTTAATTTAGATAAATGGGTTTAAATTCAGAAGGAGGGGGTATTAGATAAGCTGGCTGCACTCGATTGGTCATCAGGATCGAATGGGGTGCATTCGAGGATACTGAGGAAGTTGTGTGGAAGGTCTAGCCACAGTCTTCCAATCTTCCTTAGATCCAGGATCGATGGAGAATTACAAATATTATGTCTTTGTCCTAGAAACTCCAAGCCAGTCAGTTTCACCTGGGTGATGGGAACCCTTTTTAAACAATGATTCGGGAGAAAATTAACAGTCACTTGGGCAAATGTAGATTAGTTCAGGGAAGCCAACACTATTTATTAAAGGCAAATCCTGTTTAACTAAAGTGCTGGAGGTTTTGGGTGAATTAACATAGAGGGTTAATAAGGGCAATGTGGGTAAAGTGCTAGACAGGGATTTCCAAAGGGGTTTGAAAAAATGCCGCATAGCAAGTTCTGTGTGGCACAGGAAACCCAGAAAGTAGTTTAAAAAGTGCATGGGACAGCGAGCTTTATAGAGACATCATGTACAAAAACAAGAAGGTTTTGGTGAATCGTTATAAAACACTGGTTTGGCATTAGCTGGAGAATTGTGTCTCGTTCTGGGTGCAGGAAGGATGTGAAGGCTTTGGAGAGTTCAGAAAAAATTTACAATGGTTCCAGCTATAAGGGACTTCTGTTATGTGGATAGATTGAAGAGGTTGGGTCTTAGAGAAGTTTGGGAGGAAATTTGATAGAGATATTCAAAATTATGAATAGAGTAAAGAAGAAGAAACTGTTCCCGTTGGTGGAAATGTTGAGAACCTGAAGATACCAATTTAAGATGACTTGAGGTAAAACTTTTTTCAGCAAATAGAATGGTGGAGAGTGATTCAATCAGTAGTTTTGAAAAGCAATTGGACAAAAACCTCAAGGGGAAAAGAATTGCAGCGCTGTTAGTGAAAGGAGATGTGTAGGACTAGCTAAACTGTGCTAGCAGAAGATAAATGGGCCAAATGGCTTTATTCTGCACTTTACCCATTCTATGATTCAGTTTTCATGTGAAGTGAGCTGAAGGGGTGGATAAAATTGGACTAAGAGCACAGATCTCATTCAGAGCCCACTCAAAGGTGAGAGGGGAAAGTTTAAGGGAAATGTGCAGGAGAAGTTATTCAAACAGAGAAAATTAGCAACATTTTAAGAATCCTCTGGATGGGTACACGAATAGGAAGGCGATAGAAGGGTACGGGTAGAGTAAGGGCAAGAGTTTTTTCAAAGTTAAGATAACATGATTGACGTGGCTTGGAGGGCTGAAAGGTCTGTTCCTGTCCTGCACTTTTCTTTGTCTGAAAGTTGATTCAATATTTGCATCTACACTGTAAATTGGCCATGTAATCATGTAATGCTGTAATTGTACACCTATGGTGACACTGCAATGATGTTATTTGGGGGAAAAGTGCAAATCCAGTGCGACAGGTGCATGGACAGTGAACAGAAAGTTTGCCTAATTGTAAGAGTTTTAACACTTGTTCACATACAGCTTTGTAGCAAATATAGCTTCATGCATTTAAGCATATTCTTTGTGCCATGTAAGTTAAGTTTAAGCTCATGAAAGACACGTGTCTCTGCCTGTGTATGTGTGGATTGTTAGACTAAACCTACAATTAATAATCTGTTGTTTAATAGAAACTGATATCCCTCAGAGGCACTGCTGTTGATCTATTAATGAATGTGATATATTTGTATTGACCAGGTCCAGGATGCCAATATGGATAATGCTGGCTTGACTCTACAGCTGGATAACTGTGAACTGGCTTCTGATGATTTCAAAGTGAAGTGAGTGTGGTACAGAGATTAAAATCTGGACTATACGCATGGTTCAAAGGGTAGATTCATCTCCTCAGGTGGTGCCGACTGCAGAGGGTTCCTGTTTATCTCCATTCAGAGCCAAGCTGCCTGAAGGCAGATGGATTAACATTTGGGATCATGCTGTCGATTTCAGGGATACTTCTATTAGGTGGAGACTGATTCAATCGGTAGCTTCAATAGAATTCTCTCCACTGCAGTGACCCGTCTGGGCCAATGGTCCGAAGTTGTGTGAACAGGAAGGTCGTGTGTGTGAATCCCTTGATCAGAGGAGAAGGGATGGAATAGGGTGGGGCACCAGTGGGTTGAAGATTTCAGAAATGGAGGCAAGAATATTAGTTTTAAAAAATTCTTTGAAAAAGTCAGTAAAGTACAGAAAGATCCAATATTATTTGGGAGCAGGGGAGTTCTCTCCAGTGTCCTGACTAAACTGAATCATTTCAAAATTAATTTCTTGTTAGCTTTCATGGTTCTTTACTGATCCCAGTTCACATCAATAAACTGTATTTCTCAACTTGTCATTATGGAGATGGGAGAAGCTGGGATTGTTCCCTGTCGAGTTGAGAAGTTTAACGACAATTGAAGGCAACCAGCAAACTAATCAGAAGGTTGATGAGCAGTATTTTTTTTTTAAGCAACACAGCACGGGAAACAGGCCCTTCGGCCCAACGAGCCCGCGCCGCCGTCATACTATATAGTAGCAAATCCATTATCCTATTTTAATATTCCTATATAATATATATATTATTCCTAATATGGAAAATTCTCACCATAGGGACAATTTGTTTCCCAATCAGCCTAAGAGCGAATTTTTGGGTTGTGGGAGGAAACCGGAGTGCCCGGAGAAAACCCACGCAACCACGGGGAGAACGCGCAAACTCCCGCAGACACCGGCCCAATTCCAAGTGTCTGCACAGCCACATCGATAGTCTCTGAGCTGTCATGGTGCCCTTCAGATGGTCCACATAAAGCACTCATTTACGACATGAGGTACCAGGCAACCCATGAATCAACATCCAAGAGCTGTACCCGCACCACCTGCCGAATGCATGCTCAATGTTGGTCAAGTATGGACCGAATTACCTGTGGAAAAAAGCCGTAGTTAAACAGTCCTAATATATCCCTCTATCTGCATACCGCTCATGTGGCTGTCCAAGAGACCCTTAAACAGCCCCAGCGTGCCTGCTCCCACCACCTTACTCGGCAGTGCATTCCACACCCCCACTACCCTTTGTGTGAAAAACTGCCCTCTAATATTCGTCCTATACATAGCCCCCCTCACCCTATGGCCATGACCCCTCGTCCTATCCATTTCTAAAGGTGGAAAAAGTTTACCTCCATTTACTCTATCTATACCCCTTATAATCTTATACACCTCTGAGATCCCCTCTAAGCCGACGTCTTTCAAGGGAAAACAACCCCAGTCTATCTAATCGTTCCTCATAAGACAGTCCTTCCATACCAGGCAGCATCCTGGTAAACCTCCTCTGCACTCTCTCCAAGGACTCCACATCCTTCCGATAGTACGGCGACCAGAACTGGGCGCAGTATTCCAAGTGAGGCCTAACCAAAGTTCTATACAACTGCAACATCAAACTCCTACTCTTGTATTCTATACCCTTTTCTATGAAAGCTAACATACTATACGCCTTCTTTATCACCTTCTCCACCTGTGAGGACACCTTCAGAGACTTGTGAACCTGCACCCCCAAGTCTCTCTGCGTCTCTATGCTCCGTATAGTTTTACCTTTTATCCTATAACTCTCTTCTACATTTTTCCGGCCAAAATGCATCACCTCGCATTTATCCGGATTAAATTCCATTTGCCATCTATCTGCCCAGTCTACCAACCTGTCTATGTCCTGTTGTATTGCCTGACACTGCTCTTCTGTACCCGCCAATCCAAGCATCTTGGTGTCATCAGCAAATTTGCTGATCTCACCACCTACCCCTACTTCCAAGTCGTTTATGTAGACCACAAATAGAAGAGGACCTAGTACTGAGCCTTGTGGCACTCCACTAGTGACAGGCTTCCAGCCGGAAAAAGAGCCTTCCACTACTACCCTCTGTCTCCTCCTCCCGAGCCAGTTCTTGACCCATCTACATACCCGACCCTGTATCCCATGCGCCTTCACCTTCTCTATCAGTCTACCATGAGGAACCTTGTCAAACGCCTTACTGAAATCCATGTAGACGACATCAACAGCCTGTCCTTCATCAACTGTTTTTGTCACTTCTTCAAAAAATTCCACTAGATTTGTAAGACAAGACTTCCCCTTGACGAAGCCATGCTGCGTATCCCTGATCAGATCGCAGCGCTCCAGATGCTCATACATCCTGTCCCTAAGGATCCTCTCCATTAGCTTACCTATAACTGAAGTCAAGCTCACCGGCCTATAGTTCCCTGGGTGATCCCTCTGACCTTTTTTAAACAACGGTACTACGTTTGCTATCCTCCAGTCCTCTGGGACCTCACCTGTGTCCAAGGAAGAGACAAAGATTTGCGTCAGAGGCCCAGCCAAGTCTTCCCTCAACTCCCTTAGCAGCCTGGGTAAATGCCATCAGGCCCCGGAGCTTTATATGTCTTTAAGCTGCCTAACAGCCCCAACACCTCTTTCCTCGTAATCCTTATTTCCCTCAACCGATCCTCAACTTTGTCAACATCAGGCACAGACATCTGTCCAGTCTCCTGCGTGAATACCGACGCAAAGTATTCATTCAGGATCTCCCCCATTCCCTCAGGCTCTAAGCATAGATCCCCTCCTCTGTCCCTAAGAGGTCCAATCTTGCCTCTAACCATCCTTTTGCTCCTTACATAGGTGTAAAATGCCTTTGGATTTTCCTTTATCCTACCTGCCAATTTCTTTTGTTTTATTGTTTTACACAGTGAGTTGTTGGGATCTGAAAGGGCGGCAGAAACAGATTCAACTTTCAAAACGGAATTGAAAGAGAAACTTTGTGGAATTCTGGGAAAAGAGCATGGTTGGACAAGAGCTAGGACAGGCATGATGGGCTGATTGATCTCTCCGTGCTGTAGGAGTTTTAAAAAAAAGTGGCATAGACAAGTTGGGCCAAAAGGCTTGTTTCCATACTATAAACATCTATGATTCCATGACTCTATATATCATTCTAGACATTCCAAGGAAGAACTGGATAAATATTTGGAAGGAGAAATTTGCAAAATTAAAGAACGGGAGGATTAGAATGAATTGGATTGCTCTTTCATTGGGCTGACATTGGCTAGAAGGGCCAAATGGCTCTTTGGTGCTGAATGAGTCTCTAATTTGAGCCTGTGGACTCTGGGTTACTTTCCAACACTAGGTAGATGGTGGCACAGTGGTAATGTCACTGGATTAGTATCCAGTGGCCCAGACAGATGCTCCAGACATATGTTCAAATCCCACCAAGGCACAATTTAATTTCAATTATTAAAGCTTAGAATTAAAAGCTGGTAGAATTTGAATTCCATAGAAATCTAGAATTAAAAGTCATTAGACCATGAAGCTATCATTGATCGTCATAAAAACCCACCTGGGTCAGTAATGTTCATTAGGGAAGGAAATCTGCCGTCCTTACCCAGTCTGGCCTACATATGACTCCAGAGCCACAACAATGTGGTTGACTTGCACTGTCTTCTCAAATGACCAAGTGAGACACTCAATTCAAGAGCAATTAGGGATGGGTAACAATGACTGTCTTCGCAGTGACACAAAAGAATAAATAAAAGGATTCACTGGAGCACAAGCTCTGGGGCAATTCTGGACGCTGCTTTCTAACTCATCAATCATTGATCTCTAGGTGGCAGTCAGAGGCGGAGTTGAGACAATCCGTGGAGCAGGACCTCAATGGCCTGAGGAAAATCCTTGATGACACCAACATGGGTCGCATGCAACTGGAGTCACAGATTGAGGCCATGAATGAAGAGCTGAGTTACCTCCGCAAGAATCACCAGGAGGTAAAAAGAATCACAGAATCATACAGTGCAGAAAAGACCCTTTGGCCCATCAATCTGTACATGTGAAACACCTGATCTCCCGCCTGATCCCATTAACCAGCACTCGGCCCATAGCCAAGAAAACTCATGTTTCTACAGCTGTCTTCCAATGTGTCGGACATCCCAAAGCGTTCCACAAACAGTGGTGTTCTTTCTGAAGTGTAACCATTGCTGCAATGTAGGAAACGAAGGAAGATTCATAACACAATCTGACATTGGCCAAATAATATTTAGTAAGTTTGGTTAAAGGATAAATATTACCCACTGGGGAGAACAATCCTGCTATTCTTTGAAATAATGGCTGAGATGTATGCGGTCTGTCCTATAAATCAAATGGAGCCTTGGTTTAACGGTTTATCTGAATAATGGCAGCTCTGACAGTGCAACACTTCCTCTGTCCCCCGTGATAGTCACTAACTCTGTCTCTCTGTCTCTCTGTAGGATGTGGATGAGCTAAAAAGGCAGATTGCAAATTCCAATGTCTCTGTAGAGGTCGAAAATTCTGATGATGAGGATCTTGGGGTAGTGATGAACAAAATCCGAGAGGAATATCAGGCTCTGGCTGATCAGAACAAGAAGGATGCAGAGGAGTGTTACAGGAAGAAGGTCAGAGAGCTCTGTGATTTGAGCTGTGTGAGAGTATGTGAATGTATGTCTCTGCAAACCGTTCGTGTCACTGTATGTGTCTCTGTGTGTCATCGTATGTGTGTGTATCTGTTTGTGTGTGTGTGTGTGTGTGTGGGGGGGGGGGGGCTGTGTGTGTGGGGGGGGGCGGCTGTGTGTGTGTGTGTGTGGGGGGGGGGTGTGGGTTGCGGCTGTGTGTGTGTGGGGGGGGGGTGCTGTGTGTGTTGTGGGGGGGGGGAGTGTGTGTGGTGGGGGGGGGGGTGGGAGCTGTGTGGGTGGGGGGGGGAGCTGTGTGTGTGTGTGTGGGGGGGGGGGTGCTGTGGTGTGTGGGGGGGGGGAGCTGTGTGGTGTGGGGGGGGGGTGCTGTGTGTGTGTGGGGGGGGGGAGCGTGTGTGTGGGGGGGGGGTGCTGTGTGTGTGTGTGTGTGTTGTGTGTGTGTGTGTGTGGGGGGGGGGGTGGGGGGGGGGGTGTGGATGTAGATGAATTTTACAATCCTCTTGCCGTTGGGATTTTCTGCTGCTGTTGTAGGTGATGCTGTTCCTTATCCTCTGTCCCATTGTGCTGGGATTGTGAAATTCCATCCTGTGAGTTTTGTATTTCTCTCTCACATCGATTCGATTCTCTCTCTTCCCAGTTTGAAGCCGCCTCTTTTGAAGCTTCGAGGAATAACGAGGCGCTCCAGGCAACAAAAAATGAGCTCATTAACCTTCGGCGTCAGATCAAAAACCTAGAAGTTGAGCATCGCTCACTGATGGCCACGGTAAGATCCCAATTCAATCAGGCTCAGTGAATCGATACCCACTTCATTGCTTCATCCACTCACGTCAAGCAAGAGTTTGAGTCAATTCCATCATTCAAAACAACCATTGGTTAATCTGCCTGAACTTTCTGACTTGTTCCTTTAATTCACTGAGTTACTTCTAAAATACTTGGACCATTCTTGTATCAAAATAATTACACAAAATCATAGTGAGCATATTTACTATCTCTGGAAAACGATCTCTTTTAGAATCTTTGAGCGTGGGCCATGGGTATTTGTCAGATTTTAGTCAGTAAGTTTCTCCAATGCTCTTTCTCTGATATTAATTACTCTATATTTCCTCAGTTTTTTTAGCCCCTAGATCACTCTGTCTTTGGTGCAAACTTACTTTGTGTCTGTCTTCATAGTTGAAGATATATTTGTTCATTGTCTCTGTGATTTCTTCTTTTCCCACGATAGTAACAGAGACAGGAGAAATTAAGAGACCAGCATTTAAATTGGGAAGATCAGAACAGGAGTACATCATTCAGCCCCTTCAGCCTAGTTTGCTAATCAGTTCTTTCATGGCTGATCTTCCAGCACTGTCCCGATAATCCCTTCATGTCTTTACCATCTTGGAATAATCAAGCCTCCATAACTCTCTGGGATGGAGAATTCCAAAGATTCACCACCCTCTGAGTGAAGAATTTCTTCCTCACCTCAGTCCAAAATTGCCTCCCTCTTATTCTGAGACTGTGTTCATATGTTCTCAACAACGCAGACAGGGGAAACATCGATCCTCTCAAACCCTGGAGGAATTTTGTCGTTTGCTTGAATGAGATCAGCTCCCACTCTTTTAAACCTTAGCAAATACAATCTCCTCAATCTCTTCTCATTGGACGATCTTGCCATCCTAGAGATTATATCCTTGGATAAGGAGACACAAACGGTACACAGTGTCCCAGGTGCAGTCTCATCAAGCTTTGTACAATTGCAGTAAGACATTGTAACGCCAGTACCTAAATCCTCCTGTACTAAAGGCACTATAGCTTTTGCTTTTCTAGTTGTTTGCTGCAGCTGCATATTAGTTCTCGGTGACTCAAGGGCACCATCTAAACTTTCCCCAACCACTCTCTGTTAAGAATAATCTGTCCCAGCAAGGGATCTGTCATAAATTTAAAAAGGATTGTAGGTTGTTTGAGAGATGATCACATGATTTGATACAGATGTCATTAGAGTATTTGCAGGGGCTGTTGTTTTGTTTTCAGTTTGTAGATTGTACAACAAGACTTCCTGGAATAAATCTTGTTAGTTTGAATATGTGTGCAAGCAATGTCTCGTCTTTTTGTGTAAAACCCACAATCCTTAATGTTTTTAGGATATTGAGGACCCAACACCAATCCCTGAGAGTTTATCACTAGACACAGGCTTCCAATCACAGAAACAACCTCCGACATCACTCTCTGCCTCCTGCCACAAAGACAATTTTGGATCCAGTTTGCCAAATTGTCCTGGATCACATGGGTTCTTAACCTTCTTCATCAGCCTCCCATGCGGGACTTTGTCAAAATCCTTACTAAAGTTCACATTGACTGCGTCAACTGCACTACCCTCATCCACGCAACTAGTCACCACCTTGAACAATTAAAACAATATTTTAGATATGATCTCCCATGCTGACTATCCTTCATTAATCTTTGCCTTTCCAAGTTGAGATTAATTCTGTCTCTCAGAATTTTTTCTCATAGGTTCCTTACCTCTGATGTTAGGATTAATGGCTTGTAGTTACCTGGTTTAACCCCTGCTTCCCTTCCTGAATAATAGAGCCATGTTAGCTGTCCTCCAGTCTTGTGCCCAGAAGAGATTTGAAAATTAGTGTCAGAACCCTTGCAATCTCCTCCTGAAGCACCCTGGAATACATCTCATCTGGGCCTGGGGATTTATCTATTTTTAAGATCCACCAGAACTACTAACCCCACCTCTCTCCCAATGCTAATCTGTCCGATGATATCACAGTCCCACTCCTGTTTCCTGTTAATAAATCATTCTTTTTGCAAGTGAAAACAGATGCAAAATACAAATTTAAAACGTCACCTGTACCTTTTGGCCCACACAGGTTGATACTTTGAGCCCTACTCTTTCCTTGATCACCTTCTTGCCTTTAATATTTTTATAAAACTCTTCTGAGTTTTCCTCTATTTTACCCACCAATGTTCATTTTCCCTGCCACCTCTTCACTCTTCCAATGTCTTTTTTCAGAAACCCCTTGTACTTTCTACATTCCTCTGGGGCTTCTGTTATTTTTGATCTCCTGTCTCTGCCAAAATCTCCTGTATTTTTTTCCCTAATCCAATCCTGTTTACCACTATTTCCCATTGGTTTTTCTACGACTAAATAAGCCTCATTACACAATACTAGATCTAAGATACCTTCATCTCTGGTTGGTTCCACAATGGATTCCTCTTAGTCACTGCCATGAAAGCATTATACAAACTCATCTTCTATAATTTAATTGTTCCAGTCTGGATAAAGACTGAAGCTGCCCCCAATTATTACCTTTCCTTTGTCACAGGCTCTAGTGATTTCCTGTTTAATGTTATATCCAATATTATCATTACTGTTAGGCATCTATAAATGACCCATCAGAGCTCAGTAACTGTGGGCCTCACTGGAAACCTCTCTGCTTCCTTAAAACCTTTGGCTGAACCTTTGATGACCTGACCTAATATCTCCTCATATGCCTCATTATCAGTGTTTGTTTGATAAAGCTTCTGAAACTTATTTTACAAAGTTACGATGTAGCCTGTTGCCATTAAATGAGTTTTCTCTCATCAGGTCAACTCACTGGAGGTCAGTCTGGATGATACCGAAGATCGATTAGCTGCCGAGCAACAGGCCTTGAACCAGAGCATCCTGAACCTGGAGCAGCAGCTTGCTGATCTCCACATTAAACAGAATGCCCAGAATGAAGAATACCAAACTCTCCTCAACACCAAGATGAAGCTGCAAGCTGAGATTAACACTTACCGTGTCCTGCTGGATGGTGAAGGGTAAAGGACCTTTTGATTTGATTTGAAGACGTTTGTGAACTTGATTGAGAATGAATGTGAATTTTTTTCTATCAAGTGGATCAAAATATTTCAGGATTTGGAATATTGCACAGGAGAAGTTTTATTCTTCTTTCTTCAAGGCTAATGAAGCAGCTAGAAAGAAATGAGAACTTGTCTGCTTTGCAAATAAACCCATTCTTCACCATGTCTGTTTCCAAGCCAATCACCAACATCTGGTATAAGTTTTAATTCCCATTGTCCTGTAGTTTCCTACAATTCAACACTCATTTTTCAGATATTCTCAGAACATCTCTTGTCTATTAAAAATCTAACTCAACCTTAAATAAATTCAATGACCAAGCCTTTCCCCGGAGAAGAGATTTCCACAAATTAGTGACACCGGAAGAAAATCAATTCTCCACATTTCAGTCTTAGATGGCAAACCTATTATTCTTAAATATTCTTCCCTCGTGTGACTCCAGCCACACTCATGATACACGAGCTCTCAAACCATGTGGTGGATAGAGAGGTATCTGGGACACATAGAATTGTGGGTATTATTACTGCCGTTGTTACCTGATTGCTGCAAGAATTGATGTGTAGGGTGACCTCTGGGGATGTGTGTGAGGTGATAATGATTAGGGACAAATGGTTATGTGGTGAAGCCTCCCAAGTTGAGGTTGATGACTCACCCTCAATATCTCCATGATTCCGATCCTTGCTATTCTCAAACATGTTTCTGTTTTCAGAGCCAGTCAGTCAGACCAGTCAAGTCGCCCTGCTGTTGGAGGTGAGTTGGTGACTGCAATGCTTAGAGGAATTGGCACAGCCACATGAACTGTTTGAGGCATCGCAGGCAGCAACAACCGTGATCCTCCCCCCGTGTCCACAGTCATGTATTTTCCAACAGAGATTTTCAGTTGTCAGTAGGGTCTGAAAGCCGTGGCTGACTCTCTAAACCCGATAGCTGTGAGGCAAATTGAAATAGTCTGACTCATGCTCCAACTGGAAACAGTGAACTCAACCCAAGCTCAGTAATGTATTCCACCAAGTTCACTGACTTAGTTTTTTGATATCAGGGAACCTAAAAATACAACATGGAGGAGAATTCAGCTGTTTTAATACTAATTACAATATGGTTGGTGCAGAGGCCAATTTCAAAGTGGCAGACAGGTGACAGATAAAGTTAAGTGCAGAGAAATATGAAGTGATTCATTTTGATAGGAAGCTTATGGAGATACAATATAAATAGGGGTACAAAAGCAGACAGACCTGGCTGCATATGTGCATAAATTATTGAAGCTGGCAGGACAGGTTGTGAGAGAAATGGATAATAAAACATATTGTATTCTGGGCTTTATTAATAGGGACACAGAGTATAAGAGCAAGAAGATTACACTGAATTTGTACGAGACACAAGTTTAGGCTCAGCTGAAATATTGTGTGTAGCTCTGGGCATTGTAATATGGGAAAGATGCAAAGACATTGGAGAGAGTGCAAGAAATATTCATGAAAATGGTTTTAGGAATAAAGAACTTTAGTCATAAAGATAGATTGGAGTGTGTTCTCCCTGTGTCTGTGTGATTTCCTCTGGGTGTTCTGATTTTTTTCTCACTGCAAATTTGCAGAGGTTAAATGGATTTAGTATGGTAAATTGTCCCTTTGTGTCCAAAGATGTGTAGTTTAGGTGGATTAGCCTAAATTGAAAACTTAATGTTACGGAGATAGGGTGGGTCTGGTAAGATGCTGTTTTGGAGAGTCAGTACAAACCTGATGGCCTCCTCTTGCACTGCAAGAATTCTATGGCTTTCCAACAAGTGAGTGGTTAAGAACTAGGATGCACAGTCTCAGTGTGTGATGGAGGCAGGTTCAATCAAAGTATTCAAAACAGGATTAGACTGTTTATCTGAAAAGGAAGAACATGCAGAGTTACGGAGAGAAGGTGGGGGAAGATGGATGGAGAAGGTGGCACTAGGTTATTTGCTCATTTGGAGAACTGGTGCAGAAATGATGGGCCAAATTGCCTCCTACAGTGTTCCAACTCTTCCAAAAATAATGGTTTTAGGATTATCAGAATCTCTTCAGACTGTTAAATAGGTAAGTGTATTTCAGGGGCAAATTCCATAATTTTCACATCAGAAATTAGGCCTTTGGATTAAAGATTGGTGCATGTTGTTCCATTTCTTTAACATAAGAGAAGGAGATGCTGGGTGACTACAAATCTGTCAGTCTGGTTACTGGAACCTGTTACCCAGGACAAAGTGATTACATACCAGGACAGGCATTCCTGATTAACAAGAGTCAGATTTGAGGTCATGGCTGACTACTCAAGTTGAGTTTTTGGAGGAGGTTACTAGCATGGTGGATGGTGACAACTCTAAATGTTGTCTATACGGACTTCTAGAGGGACAAGATTCTACACACATGGAACTGGCCATAACCTTGTGATATAGTCAGTAATTAGTTGGGAAGGAAGAGACGGAGAACAGCTGTGAAGAGAATGTTCTCCAATTGGAATGATATAACAAGTGGTTTTCCTTAAGGATCTCTGTTCTGTGTCCTCAGCATTTGGAATAGATGGTTTTATATCCAAGGTAATGCAAAGTTAGGAGTCATAGTAAGTTGTTTAGGTGGGAGCAGGCTGTTGCAAAAAGGAATAGACAAATCAGGTGAATGGGGAGAACCAAGGCAGGACAACTTCAACATGGAACAATGTGAGGACTTTCACTTCAAATCCAAAGGGAGAATAATTTTTCAATGGGGGAATGTAGGAGGAGCATTTACACTGGAGGCTCCATGCATGCACCTTATTCAAAGCAAACGTACAGGTACAAAAAAATAATGAATATAGTTAATGGTCTTTATTTTGAGGGAGTTGGAATATCAAAGTGAGGAAGTTAATCAGCAGTTGTATAGCACCCTGGTCAGACCCCCATGTGGAGTAACTGGCTTCAGTTGTGGGCCCCACATCTCAAAGGAGATTTGGGTCTTAGAGGGAACAGTTCAGATTCAGCAGAATGATCCTGGGGCTAAAAGGGTTAAATGATGAGATTGATTTGCATTGGCCAGGTTGCTATTCCCTTGTGTATGAAAAGTTGATATAATTGAGACTTTTTAAAGAAGCATGCCAGTAAATGGGGTAAACAAGAAATTCTTATCTCTGGCTCAGGCAAATGGAACCAAGGCAGGTAAAAGGAGCTGTTACAACTTGAACAGGATTTAATAACTGATGGAGCTGAGTTTAACTCCTGTCACTGATTACTTCAATTTAGTCACTGTGTACCACAATAAACATGTCCTGTGAACCAACCTCACCATCCCTGACACCCCATGTTCCCATATACTCAGTGTGGACACACATGTGTACTTGTGTATTCACAAGGTGTATCCTCATGTACCTGTGGACTCACCATGTACTCTCGCACATACCAGTGTACATCAAGTGTACCTTCATATGCTGGCATACTCATACTCATTACATACCCTCACATATTCCCATGTAGTCAAACTGTGTGCCCTAAAAATATACACATATACTCACTGTGTACCCTCATATCTGTATACTCACTGTTTGCTTACTTGTACACCTGCTGTGTAGCCTCATGTACATCCCCATACTTAACTAACTGCCTTTTAAATCTATTACAGAAAAGAAAGCTAAGAAAGTCATCATCATTTCCCAGAAGCTTGTTGGTGGCCAGGTGATTTCCGAGAAACAGGAAAGTGAAGAAATTCTGCAGTAAAAATCTTCTTGTGGAGAAAGCTTCAGGGAAACAATTTAATGTATTTCAAGCTAATCAAGGCGGTGGGGGGAAGGGACTATCTGTAGGTGCTGATGAGACTATTGTGTTTGCCTTGTTTCTGTTTGGTAAGGGGTGGGGATGGGTATTGGCCATCTATGTTCATGTATTCCGTGCTGTTGTAAAAAGGGGAACAGTTCCAGCCAATGACACAACCATCACTTTTATCAAAGATGCATTCATCTGTCTGTGATTCCCGGATGGTGTCAGTTGATTTGGTTGGTGAAATCTTTGCTTGCTGCTGCCTGAATATTTGGAATCATCTGATGTTTTCCTGCTTTGCCACTGAGTAATCTGTATATCCACTGTGTATTCTCATGTATTCACTCCATTATCATTTTTAAAATTCATTCATTGGGATGTGGGCATTGTTGGCTAGGTCAGTGTTTATTGCCGATCCCTAATTGCCCTTGAGAGGGTGGTGCTGTTCTGGCTTTTTGAATCACTGCAGTCCCTGTGGTGTAGATATACCCAGAGTGCTGTTAAAGAGGGAGTTCCAGGATATATTCTGTTCTGTATACTTATTGTACACTCCCATGGTCCTCTATATAGAGGGGATCTTTCTTTTATCCATAGACAATAGTTTAAACCTCCATAAAGGGGAAGACAAGATTGGAGGTCTGACAATCTGTATGTTTCTTTTAACTGGTTTCTGAAATAAAAGATTAAATTCATAACTTTCCTGCTGTCTTACTGACTAAACATTTCTTGTGCAGTTTTCCATGATAAATCCAAATACATACATTTAGCACTTATTTTCAGGGAGAGGGCTGTCACTTTTGTGATAGCATTGCTCCAAAGATATGGTGACAGAAACAAAATGGGTTTGGAATCTTTGGTGGCATGGCTGACATTATCCGATTTGTCCAATTTATTTGTGGATTGAAATCCCTCCCTCCGATTATCACTATCTTTTTGATAAGTCCTCTATGTACTGGGTGGCACAGTGGTTAGCATTGCTGCCTCACAGTACCAAGAAACCAGGTTTGATTCCTGGCCTTGGGTCTCTGAGTAGTCTGCACATTCTCCACGTGTCTGAATGGGTTTCTTCCCACAGTCTGAAAGATGCGCTGGTTAGATGCATTAGTTGTGCTAAATTCTCCCTCAGTGTACCCGAACAGACGCTGGAGTGTGGCGTCTAGGGGATTCTCAAAATAACTTCATTGCAATGTTAACGTAAGCCTCTTGTGACACAATTAAATACAAAAACTCCCAGTGTTGTTACTGTTTCGAGAGGGTGGGAGGACTATTGACAAACCCATAGGAGACTTCTTACCTTTGCTACTTTATATCCGCTCACCAAATTGGTAGCAATGCGATGGAGGAGGTTTTCTCAGACTGTACAAGCGATGGTTTTCTTGACCAATACATCAAGGAACTAACTGGTGAGGAGGCCACCCTAGACTAGGTATGGTGTATTGAGAGAGGATTAATTAGCAGCTTTGTGGTGTGATATCTTTTGGGGAAGAGTGACCATAATAAGGTAGAATTCTTTAAGGTGGAAAGTGATGCAGTTAAATCTGAGATTAGGATCCTGAGAGTGATGAAAGTTAACTTTGATGGTGTGAGATGTGCATTAGTTAGGATAAACTGGCAAAGGATATTTCAGAGGTTGACAGTGGATAGGCAATGGCAGACATTTAAAGAACACATAGGTGAACTTCACAACTGTACATTCCCATCTGGCATAAGAATAAAACGGGGAAGGTGGCTCATCCATGGCTAACAAGGGAAATCAGCAGTAGTGTTAAAACCAAAGGAGAGGCTTATAAATTGGCCAGAAAAAGCAGCAAACCTGAGGACTGGGAGAAATTCAAAATCCAGCAGTGGAGGAGAAAAGGGCTAATTCAGAAGGGGAAAATAGAATTCAAGAGTAAACTTGCAGAAAACATAAAAACTGACTGCAAAAGCTTCTGTAGATAGATGAAGCAAAAAAGATTGGTGAAGACAAATGTAGGTTCCTTATAGTTAGAATCAGGTGAATTTATAATGAGCAAAGAGATGGCAGACCAGCTGAACAAATACTTTGGATCTGTCTTCACTAAAGAGAACACAAATAATCGTCCAGAAATACCAGGGGACAGAGACTCTAGTATGAAGGCAAAACTAAAGGAAATTCTTATTAGTTAGGAAATTTCGCCTGGGGAAATTGCTGGGATTAAAATCCAAGTCCCCAGGCCCTGCTGCTCTGCATCCCAGGGTACTTCAAGAAAGTGGCCCTAGAAATAGTAGATGCATTGGTGATCATTTTTCAGCATTCTATAGACTACGGAAGAGTTCCAGTGGCTTGAAGGTGATTAATGTAATCCTGCTTTTTAAGAAAGGAAGGAGCGAGAAAACAAGGAATTATAGACTGTTTAGCCTGATATCGATGGTGGGAAAAATGCTCGAGTCAGTTATTAGGGATGCAATAACTGAGGATTGGTCCAAGATAGCATGGATTCACTAAAAGGAAATCATGCTTGACAAATCTTCTGGAATGTTTTGAGGTTGTGACCAGTAAAGTGGACAAGGGTGAACCACTGGATGTTGTGCATCTGGGTTTTCAAAAGATTTTTGACAAGGTCCTACACAACACATTAGTGAGCAAAATGAAAGGTCATGGTATTGGAGGTAATGTATTGACATGAATAGAGAACTGGTTGGCAAACAGGAAGCAGAGAGTAGGAATAAATTGGTCCTTTTTTTTCAAAATGGCAGGCAGTGACTAGCGAGATACCACATGGTTCAGTGACGGGACCCCAGCTATTTATAACATATATTAATGATTTAGTCAAAGGAATTGAATGCAGTTTCCTCAAATTTGCAGGTGACACTAAGCTGGGTGGCCATGTGTGCTGTGAGGAGGATGCTAAGAGGCTGCAGGGTAACTTGGACAGGCTAGCCGAGTGGGCAATATTTGGCAAATGTAATAGTAATATAGATAAATGTGAGGTTATCCACTTTGGTGGCAAAAAGAGGAAGGAATATTATCTGAAAGGGAGCAGTTTAGGAAAAGGGGAAGTGTAACATAATCTGGCTATTATGATGGAACAGTGGCTGAAGTTTGGCATTCAGATACAGCAGGCAGTGAGGAAAACTAATGGCATGCTGGCCTTTATAGCAAGAGGAGATGAGTATATGAGTAAAGATGGCTTTCTGCAGTTATACAGGGCCTTGATGAAATCATATTGTGAGTGTTGTGTGCAGTTTTGATCATCTAGTCTGAGGAAAGACATTCTTGCTATTGAGGGAGTCCAGCGAACGTTCACCAGACTGATTCCTGGAATGGCAGGACTGACATAAAAGAGACACTGTGTGTACAGTGTGGACTTGTACACACTGGAATTTAGAAGAATGAGAAGGGATCCCACAGAAACATAAAATCCTGATGGAACTGGACAGGTTCGATGTGGGAAGAATGTTCCTGAGATTGAGGAAATCCAGAACTAGGGATCACAGTCTAAGAATAAAGGGTAAGCCATTCAGGATTGAAATGAGAAAGAATTTCTTCACTCAGAGAGTTGTGAATCTGTGGAATTCTCTCCCACAGAAAACTGTTGGGTCCAGTTTGTCGGATATGTTTAACAGGGAACTGGACATGGTCCTTGCAGATGGAGAGAAAGTGGGAGTGGGATACTGAAAGTGCATGATCAACCATGATCATATGGAATGGTGGTGCAGGTTTGAAGGGCTGAGTGGCCTCCTCTGGCACCTATTTTCTATGTTTCTACATTCTGGGCCCAGCCTTTTTCATCCTGTAATGGCTATCAATTTGTACATATTTATTTTGATTTCTGTTGTCAACGTATCCATTTTGTTACAGATTCTATATGCAGATACCCAACCTTTAGTTCTGTCTTTTTACTATTTTTGTAACCTCTCGCCTTATCTGCAGGTGCATTGTCACATTATAGTTTTCTTGCTAATGCTCTGACTACATTTCCCTTCCTGCCATCATGCTTTGGCTTTTTTAATCACATCTTCCCAAGCTTGAAGCTTCCCATTGTTCTCTGGGACAGAGTGTCTGGAAGTGCTGGTGGCTGAGTGTGAATTTTTCAATTTGATTTTTTTTCTCTTTCTTTTTGAGTGCTTTTTGCTGCTGTAGTTAGTCCTGGGGGTAGCTGGGAAGGGAACCGGGGAGTATAAAAAGAAAGTGGCAGTAGACAGCGGGCAGCATCGGGAGCAGGCAGGGGAGTGAATAGGGAAGCAGAGTGAGATATAAGGGCTTTGGCTCGCGGGGCTTGGGCGAGAGCAGGCTTAGGCACAGTGAGCTACTGGTTTTCCATTGGAATTCACACCTCCAAAGGTGTCCATGACAATGGCAGGGATTAAGGGAAGACGCCTCACCTGTGTACGGTGTCACATGTGGGAATTCCTGGAGGTGAGACCTCTCCCGAAAGTCCACACATGTGTCAAGTGTTTGGAGCTGCAGTGTCTGAGGGCTCGGGTCAAGCAACTAGAGCGGCGATTGGAAGATGCATTTTTAGTCAGGGAGAACGAGGCAATCATGGAAGGGAGGCAGAGTAAGGTGGCGGAGCCGGAGCCTAAGGAGGGGGAAACCTGACCCTTCCAGGTCGATTACTGTAAGGAAGGGGAAAAAGGAGAGGGGAGACAGTCCAAACACTTCCCCAGTGGCAGCCCCCCAAAATATTGGGGGCGGAGGGTTAAAAAAGGCAAGGCAGGACGACCAGAGTACCTCAAAGGGGAGGACAGGGGCTAAAAGGGAGATAGTGGTGGGGAATGGGAGGGTTAAAGGAATAGATAGACACTTCTGTGGACTCCAGGATGGTAGTTTGCCTCCCTGGAGCAGGGGTGCAAGATGTGTCTGACAGGGTAGAGGGCATTTTGAAGGGTGAGGGGACCCGGGCGGATGTGATTATTCCGTAGGGGAGAAGGATGTAGGAAGGAAGTGCAGGGAGGATATACGTAGGCAGTTCAGGGAGTTGGGGGGTAGGCTGAAGAGCAGGGCCTCCAGGGTGGCAATCTCAGGGCTGCTTCCAGGCTCGGGTAATAGCGGAGCCAGGAAAAATGAGATCCTACAGCTGAATGCGTGGCTGAAGGACTGGTGTAGGGCAGAGGGTTTCGTATTTGTGGATAACTGGGAAGTCTTTGTGAAAGAAGGGCACCTGTATAGAAGGGATGGGGAACACTTAAATGGGAAGGGTGTGAATATCTTAGCTGGGAGGTTAGCTGGAGTGTTTCAGCAGGATTTAAACTAATATGGAGGGGGGGAGGGGCTGAGACCGATAGCTCGGTGGAGAGCGCGATGGGAGATAGACTAAGCTTGGATGAGAAGAGATGCACTGGGGAGCAGGAGGTTCCGAGTAGGCTTGGAGATCTGGAGTGAGTCTGTTTCAATGCGAGGAGCATGACAGGAAAAACGGATGAACTTAGGGCCTTAATGTTTGCGAGGAACTTGGATGCGGTTGCAGTGACAGAGACGTGGTTAAAGGAAGGGGAGCAGTGGCAACTGAACATTCCTGGGTATAAGTGTTTCAGGTGTGACAGAGGAGGGTACAGAAGAGGTGGGGGACTGGCGTTGTTAGTTAAGGAGAGCATCATGGCGGTGCAGAGGAAGGACAATTCAGAGGAGTTAGGAGTGGAGTCGCTGTGGGTGGAGTTGAGGAATAGAAAGGGGGCGATTACTATGCTGGGGGTGTATTATAGGCCACCCAACAGCCCGCGGGTAGTTGAAGAAGGCATATATAAAGACATTTTGGATAGGAGCAGAAAGAACAGAGTCATTATAGTGGGAGATTTTAATCTCCCTAGGATGGATTGGAAAGTACCTGGAGCTGGGGGTTTGGATGGCAGGAATTTGTAAAATGTGTACCGGGAGGATTGTTGGAACAGTATGTGGCTAGCCCTACTAGAGAGGGGGATATATTGGGTTTAGTTCTGAGTAATGAGCCAGGGCAGGTGGTTGATATTGTAGTGGGGGAACATGTAGCTAACAGTGACCACAATTCTGTCTACTTTAGGATACAGATGGAAAAGGATGCTTGTTGCCCTAGGGGCAGGGTGCTGAATTGGGGGAAGGCTAACTATGGTCGGATTAGGCAGGAACTTATGGAAACTGATTGGGAATGGTTGTTTGAGGGTAAGTCCACGCTAGGCATGTGGGACTCTTTCAAGGGAATACTGAAAATGTTGCAAGATAAGTATGTGCCGGCCAAGAGGAAAGATGGGAAAGGTCGGATTAGAGAGCTGTGGATTACTAGGGATATTGAGGACTTGGTTAGGAAGAAAAGAGAAGCGTATGATAGGTCGAAGCAGCTGGGAACCGACACAGCATTGGAGGAATACAGAGAGAGTAGGAGGGAGCTCAAACAGAGAGTTAGAAGGGCAAAAAGGGGGCATGAAATGATTTTGGCAAATAGGATTAAGAAAAACCCAAAGGCTTTTTACTTCTATGTTAGGAATAAAAGGGTGGTTAGAGGAAAAATTGGACCTCTTTAAGCACAGTTCCCCTCCTCTGTGCCTGAGCCCGAGGGAATAGCGGGGATCCTGAATGAATACTTTGCGTCGGTATTCACGAAGGAGAGGGGCTTGTTGACTGCTCCTGTCTCTGAGGGAGCTGTGGACCAGTTGAGGGAAATATCTATACCGAGGGGGGAAGTGTTAGAGCTTCTAGGTAGCATTAAAACTGATAAATCTCCGGGGCCTGATGGCATTTATCCCAGGCTGCTTAGGGAGGTGTGAGGTGAAATTGCTGGGCCTCTGACACAAATCTTTGTCTCTTCTTTGGACACAGGTGAGGTCCCAGAGGACTGGAGAATAGCTAATGTTGTACCGTTGTTTAAAAAGGGTAGTAGGGATAACGCTGGGAATTATAGGCCGGTGAGTTTGACGTCAGTGGTAGGGAAGCTGTTGGAAGGGATTCTTAGAGATAGGATGTATAGGCACTTAGAGCATTGCAATCTGATTAGGGATATGCAGCATGGATTTGTTAAGGGGAGGTCGTGCCTTAGAATTTTTTGAGGAGGTGACGAAAACGGTTGACGAAGGGCGAGCCGTTCATGTTGTCTATATGGATTTTAGTAAGGCGTTTGACAAAGTCCCTCATGGGAGGTTAGTCGAGAAGGTCAAGGCTAATGGGATACAAGGACGGGTAGCTAGATGGATAAGTAACTGGCTTGGTAATGGGAGACAGAGAGTAATAGTGGAAAGGTGTTTTTCTAGCTGAAGGTCAGTCACTAGTGGTGTGCCGCAGGGCTCGGTACTGGGACCTCTTCTATTTGTAATATATATAAATGACTTGGAAGAGGGAGTAAGTGGAGTGATCAGCAAGTTTGCAGACGATACAAAGATGGCTGGACTTGCGGATAGTGATACAGCAGGACATAATCGAAACATATAAGATGATTAGAGGTTTAGATAGGGTGGACAGTGATAGCCTTTTTCCTAGGATGGAGAAAGCTAGCACGAGGGGACACAGCTTTAAATTAAGGGGTGATAGTTATAGGACGGATATCAGAGGTAGGTTCTTTACCCAAAGGGTGGTTCGGGAGGGGAATGCCCTGCCTGCAGCAGTTGTAGATGCGCCAAGTTTGGTGGCGTTTTAGAGGTTAGTTGATAAGTATATGGAAGAGAAGGGAATGGTTTAGTTTGGAGGGGCATTGCTTTTTATATTGGTCGGCGCAACATCGAAGGCCGAAGGGCCTGTTCTGTGCTGTAGTGTTCTATGTTCTATAAATAGGCTGGTAGCTTGGGCAAATAGATAGCAGATGGAATTCAATCCTGATAAATGTGAGGTGATGCATTTCGGGAGAAAGAATGTAGGGGGGAGGTATATGATAAAGGGTAGACCTATTAAGAATATAGAAACGCAGAGGGACCTGGGGGTGCAGGTGAACAAGTCTCTGAAGGTGGCAGAGCGAGTGGAGAAGGTTGGGAAGAAAGCATATAGTATGCCAGCCTTTATAGGAAGGGGTATAGAGTACAAGAGCTGGCCTTTAATGTTGCAGTTGTATAAAACTCTGGTTAGACCTCATTTGGAATACTGCATCCAGTTCTGGTTGCCTTACTACCGGAAGGACGTGGAGACTCTGGAGAGAGTGCAGAGGAGGTTTACCAGGATGCTGCCTGCTATGGAAGGTCTGAGTTACGAAGAGAGATTAGGCAAATTGGGACTGTTTTCCTTAGAAAGACGTAGACTTAGAGGAGATCTGATAGAACAAAGAACAAAAAACAAAACAGCAGGGGAAACAGGCCCTTCGGCCCAACGAGCCCCGCCGCCACCTCGATTTTCCCACTTCTACACGCGATCCCTGTCCATGTTTATAGATCTATGGATTAAAAACCAATAGAGGTGTACAAGATTTTGAAGGGGATAGATAAACAGGGTTAAACTTTTTCCTAGGATGGACTCAAATAGCATGAGGGGTCACGGGCTTAGGGTGAGGGGGGTAAGGTGTAATTTGGATGCTAGGGGGAGTTTTTTCACACAGAGGGTGGTGGGGGTATGGAATGCGTTGCCAAGTAAAGTGGTGGAGGCAGGTACTCTGGAGTTATTTAAGAAATACTTAGATGGGCACATGAACAGAATGGGAATGGAGGGGTATAGAAAACTGCTTTAAAATAGGGATCATGAGCCTTGGGAGTCCCTGGGAAGTGTGTAAATAGATGATGATATTGATGTACTTGTTTTTATCCTACAGGGGCTTTGGTCCACCTTGTTGTCTAACAAGGGGCATACACGCGATGGGTCATGAGAGGACTGCTCTTGGATCTTTTTCGAGAGTATCCTAGTGCTTCACGTCGTTAGTGTACGCTTGACCTGGACCATTTGATGGGCAACACGACAGCTCAGTGACTATCGCTGTGCTGTGCAGATACATGGATTTGGTCCTGTGTCTGTGGGAGTTTGCGCATTCTCCCCGTGCTTGCGTGGGTTTTCTCCAGGTGCTCCAATTTCCTCCCACATCCCAAAGATGTGCTCTTAGGCTAATTGGCAAAAGAAATTCTCCCTAAATTGTCTCAAATTTGGTTTTTAATCCATAGATCTATAAACATGGACAGGGATCGCGGATAGAGGTGGGAACATTGGGGTGGCAGTGCGGGCTCGTTGGGCCGAAGGGCCTGTTTCCCATGCTTTGTTCTTTGTTCCCTTAACTTTAGTTTAAACCCCGACCAGCCTAGTTATATCACTCACCCGAACACTAGTTCCAGCATGGTTCAGGTGGAGACTATTCCAACAGTCCAAAAACATGAATGGAAACATATTTCAATGCCAACTTTAGAGCCACACAGTTAACTGGTTTATCTGATGCCAGTTTGTTTGTGGCTCAGATAGTAATCCTGAGATTATTACCTTTGAGGTTGTGCTTTTTAATTTAACCTTAGCTGCTCTTACTTCCTTTTTCTAGTTCTATCTTGTTGGTACCTAAATGGGTAGAAACTATTGGATCCTCCCCTACCCACTGCAATTTCACCTCTAGCCTAGAATAAATGTCCTGAATCCTAACACCAGACAGACAATACAGCCGTCAGGATGCCCACCCTTGCCTGCAGGCATCTATCCTCATGACTACACTGTCCTCATCAACCTATTGTAATTCTATTAACTCCCTCCACTTGGTTTGCTGTACCATGACATCATGATCAGTTTGCTCAGCCACCCTGCAAACAATCATCCCGAAGTCCACAAAATGCTTGAACCTGTAGGAAAGGCTAAGGCTGCTCAAGCCATAGACACAACAGACATGTTTATCCTGGATCACCTCAATATCCAACAACTCCCACATGCTGCGATCACAACACCTGTCCTGCCATCTTTAATTAACATAATTAAGATATTGCTACTCCCAATCACTGTCACTGTTACCACTCATTATAAATAACAAAACCTTACAATTAATTCATTGTTGAATCAAAATATTCACAAACCAGTCACTTACCTGCATTCCTGTAATTTCACACGATTTCTGCAGCTGGAATCTGGAACCACAGGCTGAACTGGAGCTGGTAGATTCATCATTTGGAAACACGCTAATGAAAATAGCTATCTTGTAGACATTTAACAAATTCCTCCTCCCCATTTTGCTATGATTACTGTTATTTTCCTTGGATACTTCTAGTCCTTTGTTATCACAGGCTATAATGTAGGCTTAAGTTTCAAATTATTGATTCCTGACTTAGTTTGTCAATGGATAGAAGTCATGATGTGGAGATGCTGGCATTGGACTGGGATAAACACAGTAAAAAGCCTCAGAACATCAGGTTAAAGTCTAACAGGTTTATTTGATAGTAAACTCACAAGCTTTCGGGGTTTGACCCTTCATTGCCTGACAAAGGGGCAAACCCCAAAAGCTTGACAGTATACTATCAAATAAATTGGTTGGACTTTAACTGATGTTCTGAGACTTCTTTTATTATCTTCCCAGAGAATACTTTTCTTTGTATCTAACCCATGTTGTACCTGTTCTGGGAGTGTTTCATAGGGACAGCGTAGCGGGAGCTTTACTCTGTATCTAACCCCGTGCTGTACCTGTCCTGGGAGTGTTTGATGGGGGGACAGTGTAGAGGGAGCTTTACTCTGTATCTAACCCCGTGCTGTACCTGTCCTGGGAATGTTTGATGGGGGGGACAGTGTAGACGGAGCTTTACTCTGTACCTAACCCCGTGCTGTACCTGTCCTGCAAGTGTTTGATGGGGACAGTGTAGAGGGAGCTTTACTCTGTTTCTAACCCCGTGCTGTACCCATCCTAGCACTTTGTGATGCTGATATGATGGTACCTAGATGCACCATTCCAGCATTTATAGAATCCCCACAGTGCAGAAGGAAGCCATTTGGCCCATCGAATCTGCACCAACCACAATCCCACCAAGGAATTCTTGTAACCCCACGTTTACTCTGCTAATTCCCTAACACTAGAGTCAATTTAGCATGGCCAACCAACCCAACCCACACATCTTTGGCCTGTGGGAGGAAACCCATGCAGTGACCCGAGGCTGGAATTGAATCTGGGTCACTGGCGCTGTGAGACAACAGTACTAACCACTATGCTACCTATGGTGACACCCATTTTTACATATTCAAGTGTCTACACACATGAGAAAAGGCAGAAATGAAAATCAGATAGGCAGCTGTGATATATAAAAGATTTATTCTTGTGGAAGTGCTTACAGTTCCTGCCATTCATCCTGTTGCAGAGTCCTGGCTGGGTCAGAGCAGCAGATATCGGATTCAGTGTTAGCGGCCACGGAAAGCAACAGCAAAACATTAGTGAACAGAGAATGGAAGCAGCTGGAAGATGGAATGTTTTTATTGATTAAACAAGTCCCTCTGGGCACCACAAAATGACAGGAAATCACTGCAAGCAAAGCGCAGTCGAAATTCACTAAATCAGATAAACTCGGCAATATTCAGGATCAGACTTGTTGGGGCTCCTGATGACTGTACGCTGGAGATCTGTGCCAATAAATCATCAGCTTCAAGCTCAGCAGCCCAGAGATTTCTTATCGAGCTGAAAATGTTTTCCCCCTGTGGATAGAATGGGACAGTCAGAAGAGGTTAAAGATACTGGCTCCCTCGATATTCACCCTGGCTCTGGAACCCCACTGCTTCCTTGCGATCATACTAGCCCAGCACTGCCCCCTCACCCTGTCCCCATGTTGCAGGAGGTGCCACTCCTCAGTTGCCTGTGCTGTGACAGAGGTCAGACTAATTGTCGCTTCAAGGAGTTTTGTCATGGTGTTGTACACGGAGAACAAACTGTTGGTAGCAACACTGCAATTCGGCCTTTTACTGTCATCATTCCTCCAGCACTTCCCAATGGCATCGGCAAGATGTCTGCCACCCAACCCTCAACACATCTCAGCCTAGCAGCCAGAGCCTGGAAACGTGCAGTGTGTGTGTGTGGGGCGGGGGGAGGAGTGAATGGATGTTCAGAGGATGTGATAAAATCTGTAGAGACTCATCCCCTGGATGGGACAGGAAAAGTTAATCACTGGATTCAGCTGCCATATCCCCTCCCTCAAAAAACAGAAAATGCTGGAAAATCTCAGCAGGTCTGATAGAGAACCTTTGCTCTGATGAAGGGTCATCCAGACTCGAAACATTGGCTCTATTCTCTCTCCACAGAGACTGTCAGACCTGCTGAGATTTTCCAGTATTTCCTATTTTTGTTTCAGATTCCCACATCCTCAATAATTTGCTTTTGGTCTTCGTAAATCCACCTCCTGCAAAATAAACAGGATATGTGATATTATCTAATGCAACAGGTGAGAGCTGAGGGGAGGAACCACTGGTTGTAAGAAGAGGTTTTACGAGAATTCAATAGTGAGATGATTTGGGGCATTTGTGAACCCCTGCAAAGGCTTCTGTACACATGGAAAGAAGGATGTGTGTGGGAGCAACCAGTGTCCCAAAGCTCTCACTTCTAACTCCCATGAGCGCCATGGTGGTACAGCGATTAGCACTGCTGTCTCACAGCACCAGGAGCCTGGGTTCAATTCCCAGCTTAGGTCACTGTCTATGTGGAGTTTGTACGTTCTCCCCATGTCTGTGTGGGTTTCTTCTGGGTGCTCTGGTTTCCTCCCACAGTCTGAAAGACATGCTAGTTAGGTGCAATAGGTGCTAAATTCTCCTTCAGTGAACAATTGTGGCAACTAAGGGATTTTTACAGTAACTTCATTGCAGTGTTAGTATGAGTCAACTTGTGACTAATAAATAAACATTAAAAAACAAACAGCTGGCTGTAGGGAGAATGGAAAACCATTTCCTATGGTATTACACAGGGCTCAGTGTTAGCGTCATGCTGCTTATATTAATGATTTGCCTTAATGTGGGAGGTGGATTGGGAAATGTGCAGATGAGACAGTAATTAGCTGTATGGCTGATGGTGAAAAGGAAAACTGCCGATTCCAGAATGATAGCCGAGTGGGCGGAAAAGTGGCAAATGGAATTTAATCTGGAAAAGTGTGAGGCAATAAATTTGGAGGGTAAACAAAACAAGGGAAAACACAGCAACAGGAGAATTGAGAGGAGTCAAGGGTGTGAGATCTCAGAATGCATGTCCATAGGTCCCCAATGTAGCAGGACAGGTGGATATGGAAATATCTGGGATGCTTGTCTTTACTGGACAAGATGTTGGATACAAAAGCAATAATATAATGCTGGAACTGCATAACATCTGGTTAAACTATCCTGTGTACAGTTCTGGTCAGGAAGGACAGGATTGCTGTGGAGAGAGTACAGAGATTTTCCAGAATGCTGCTAGGACTTGAAAATTGCAATTTTGGGGAGAGATTGGATATGCAAGGGTTATTTTTCTTAGAAGAGGCCAATGGGTGATCTAATCGAGGTGTACAAATTTATGAGAGGTCAAGACAGGGTAGGCAGGAAACACTTATTTCCCCCTAACTGAGGGGTCAATTACCAGGGGCACAGACTTAAGATGATTGGTAAAGAATTAGAAGGATCATGAGACAAAACCTTTTAAGCTAGACAGTGGTGCGCATCTGGGATTCAGATACTGGCACCTGGGTCTGTATCGGAATTACTCGAACTTGCAAGACGACAGACCAGGTGCTGGAAAATGGGGTTAAGTAGCTGGTTTCATTTTTGATAGGTGCAGACAGGATGGGCTGAACACCCACTCCCTGCACGGTCACCTTTCTTTGGTTCTATGGTACCAGTGGTCACGTTCTGAGATCTCAATAGACAGTGTGCAAAACTGCGAGGGGCCCGGCAGCTTTGGCTGGGTGTGCTGCAGGGACTGCACAGACGGGGAATGACGGAGCAGGTATACAATCCTAACCGGCTTGTAAAACAATGGCTCAAAAAGCAGAGCCCAGCAACAGCCAGCCCACACACACGATGTGACAGGTGTTGTGCTCAGTCATTATAAAGAGCCTGGACCACAGCTTAATGCACAGTTAGTTATCGTACGTCTATGACTTTCCTGGTCGGAACAGCTGCAAGCAGGACAGGAAGAATGAAACAATTGGCACAAGTCAACACAAACTGATTTAGCTCCGTGACATTCCGGTCTGAGACCCTTTACCAGGTGAAGTATGGCAAGGGGGAAAAGAGAGAGGTGTTGCAGTATTCAAGAATGAACACAGGCTCAGACCATCAGATCAGCTGGATGCTTGGAGCTGCTGCACACCCCACTGGGCGTTCAGCGTGTACTTTTAGTAATTCTAGAATATTCTCTCTCACTCCTCATGCCCTGTGCAGCAACAGTTGGCTGAAAACTGCAAACTTTTTCCTGATTCGAAAAACCAAAGTTGAATTGTTTTTTCAAGTGGTGCAATAAAACACAGACCCCTCAGCATTCTACATTAGCTTGGTTACCCCCCCCCTTCTACCTCGACCAATATTGGCTTCCTTCCCAACCTCAGGTGGCCAGCCCTCACAGGGCAGACCGGTGGATATCTGCTGGCTATTTCACAATGAAATGGTAATGCTATCCTCAGCCAGCAAGCTGCAGAATATGTTTCCTTTCTTGTCTAGCTTCAGGGCAAAGCCATTTAAAGTCTGCACCAATCGAGTGGCAAGAATCAAACTCACTCTGGGTGGTGTGGGATCACTGCGGATCAGACTGGACAGTGATCTCTTCACACAGTCCCTGTGTGGATCCCTGCACTCAGCTGTTGTGGATCTCTAGCTGTGATCTCTGTATTCAGGCCATGTGTAGATCTCAATGTGGATCTCTGACTGTGATCTCTGCACTTAAACCCTGTATGGCCTTTGTTTTATTGTAACAAATTAATTCTGTGAAAGTGGACGAGACCAGCTGGGATGATGGACTCTCCCCCACTCTAGTAACCTGTATGTTGCTTCCCTGCATCACTCACGCGTGTATCCTATCAGAAGACCTGACAGTTCTGGGCTGCAGTGCACTGTCTGTCCACTCCCTAGGCACTGCAGCTATTGGACTATCACCAAAGGCACTCTGTTGCATAAAGCCAGAGTAGGGTCTGCCATGGAAACACCTGGGAGGAGGGAAAAATAGAAAAGAACACCATAACACAAAGCAACATGCAGAGCCACATGCAAAATGTACATATGCTGTTACTCTATATAACACTGGGGTACAGTAATGGTGGGGACGGGTCTGTCACTATATAACACTGGGGTACAGTACTGGTGGGGATGGATCTGTCACTGTATAACACTGGGGTACAGTACTGGTGGGGATGGATCTGTCACTGTATAACACTGGGATACAGTAATGGTGGGGACGAGTCTGTCACTATATAACACTGGGATACAGTAATGGTGGGGACGAGTCTGTCACTATATAACACTGGGGTACAGTACTGGTGGGGACGGGTCTGTCGCTGTATAACACGGGTACAGTACTGGTGGGGACGGGTCTGTCACTGTATAACACGGGTACAGTACTGGTGGGGACAGGTCTGTCGCTGTATAACACTGGGGTACAGTACAGGTGGGGACGGGTCTGTCACTGTATAACACTGGGGTACAGTACAGGTGGGGACGGGTCTGTCACTGTATAACACTGGGGTACAGTACTGGTGGGGACGGGTCTGTCACTGTATAACACTGGGGTACAGTACTGGTGGGGACGGGTCTGTCACTGTATAACACTGGGGTACAGTACTGGTGGGGACGGGTCTGTCACTGTATAACACTGGGGTACAGTACTGGTGGGGACGGGTCTGTCACTGTATAACACTGGGTACTATGGTAGGGATGGTCTGTCGCTGTATAACACTGGGATACAGTACTGGTGGGGACGGGTCTGTCACTTTATAACACTGGGGTACAGTACTGGTGGGGACGGGTCTGTCACTGTATAACACTGGGGTACAGTACTGGTGGGGACAGGTCTGTCACTGTATAACACTGGGGTACAGTACTGGTGGGAACGGGTCTGTCGCTGTATAACACGGGTACAGTACTGGTGGGGACGGGTCTGTCACTGTATAACACTGGGGTACAGTACTGGTGGGGATAGGTATAACTCTGAATTAATATTTCACACTATACTTGGTGATACTGCAGTTTTTCCACTGTATTGGTTCTACTTTGCTAAATGGAATAGGAAAAGACAGGGCAATGGTTTGGATTATGAAGCAGATACTGAACACTGCCTGACACCTTGACATTGTTGCACAGAGAGACAATGCAAAGCAGAATTCAAATTACACACAAAGTATCCTCTGATTAGAAAATCCAATGCACAAATAACTTGGATGCAAAATAGATGGAAAAGTTCCAGAAATCACCATTGGGAAGGATAGCATGCAAAGACACAGGTGGGAACAAACCAAAATGTGTGGGGTGATGTTGCTGCCTCTGATCAGGACACACAGAACCTCAAACAGCTCATTCAGGCTTTCAGCCCATCAGGCAGAGTGAGAATTGACTGAGGCCTCAGTATGAAGTCTTTGACCAGGAACTGGAAGTGGTGAGAAGACAGGTGCACACACTCATCCTTTCTGCTTCTCTTGCACCCAATTGGTTAATGACAAAGAAATAAAAGTAACTTATTCTTTAAGGTTTCTATTGGAAACCTGCTGTGGTGAACACACACCATTTTGGATAGGGTGTTGAGGAAATCAGCTTCTGCCCTGCTCCCCCCCCTGCAGTAGCCCTGAGTGCCACATTTAACAAGGGGGCACCATACACAAATTCAACACAGCTCTTCATCCTCATACATTCCCAGTGAGGAGACTGAACAGAGACAAGGATCAGGGACCTTCTAAGACTTATCACATCACCACCACCCCTCCCCTTCGAATCCCATCGCCCCAAATGCTGACAGCCCCACAAGCGCCTAGGTTATCCAGTGGTCTGATTACCTCCCTCAAACCAAACAGGGCCTGGGTTGACAGCTTGGGTTTCCCCAGTCCTGCAGCTAGTTTAATACATCTTGCCTCAGAGAAATTGCTTTATTGTACTCACCCTGTGAGGCATCAGAAAATGACATCAGTTCCCATCAAATAAAAGCAGGTGTGATTCAAAATGAAACTGATATTTCAGTGCACTCTGTTTATTATTGGTCACGGGAAATAAAGATGTATATTTCATACTGCTAGTTTATAGAATGGTTTTGGAATGGGCTGTATTTAATTACAGTGGAATACAATAACCTCATCTATTCATCAAAATGTTTAACACTAGGGTTTGAAGCACCAACAAATCTTTTACACTCCTGCAACTAACAGGTACTTCATTTAAAACTGCAAACTCCAGCAGAAGATGGTCAGTCTTCTGATCACCAGATGGCCAGTCTGATCACCTTCACTTGATCCACTCCACTGCCCCTCCCAAATTAAGATACTCCAGTACATAAACTGAGAGCAGTGACAGCCTCAGTGCCGCATGGCCTGTTCATAGCTGAGACGGTTAGAGGGCTGGGCTGATTTACAATCTGTAGCTTCAATCTGTTTCTCAGTCAGGCGACTGTTGTAACAATGAGCTGAGATCATTCCACCCCTCCCTCTTGCCTTGTACTTACGACATTGTTTTCATCTCTTTCTTCTCAGTCTCCGGCCGCGCACGGTTCAAAACCTTCAGGAAGTCCGAGGTCTTGGCTCTCATGCGAGTGTGGATATAAGCCTGCAAGCAATATAAAGACACGTGAAATATCATCTGCTCTCAAACCAGCCCAATGCTGAGCCTCAGAAACACATCCAATTCACCAAGATTCACAGTGCAGAAGATCATTGCTCATAGTTAATGGGTACTGGGGTTGGGGGCAGCAGGAGCTACAAAGGCAAGGTAAGACACTCAGGCAAGAATGACAGGGTACTCTCTATCAGAGAGACTTTTAAACTTACGCTATGATGGTATCGATGTGATAGGGAACACAATACAGTGCGAAGATTGATCAGGAGAGATGGTCAAGTCTCGTCCAGGGTAAATGTCGGACACTCCATGCTACTGGAATTTAGTATCCGATGCAAAAGGGACTACATTCCAGCCATTCTTACTATAAAGGGCGAATGATAGTGGCTATTGTGGTCAAGCTTCACTGTGATGGTACTGGTGGTGGAACAGTCACCGGCATTCATCACTCAGATGAGTGCACGGGAAGTGATCATTTGATTGAAACCACCGCCCAAAATAAGTTAATAACACACATGGCACATAGGGCTTTATAAAATCATAGTGCAGGAGGCCATTCATCCCACCATGACTATACTGGCTCTTTGAGAGATCTTTCCAGTTATTCCCACCTCTCTCTCGAACTGACACTAAGCCCTGCAATCTCATGCTCCACTCAAAGGTACAGGATTGGAGAACATTCTGATGCCCAGTTCAGATTCTGACTTCCACAAGGAAAGAAAACTGTCTGTTTACATTCAAAGAACAAAACAGCATGGGAAACAGGCCTTTCAGCCCAACGAGCCCGCGCCGCAACCCCAATGTTCCCACCTCTACCCATAATCCCTGTCCATGTTTATAGATCTATGGATTAAAAACCAAATTTGAGACAATTTAGGGAGAATTTGTTCTGCCAATTAGCCCAAGAACACATCTTTGGGATGTGGAAGGAAACCGGAGCTCCCAGAGAAAACCCACGCAAGCACGAGGAGAATGCACAAACTCCCACAGACACAGGCCCAAATCCATGTATCTGCACAGCACAGTGATAGGCAACACGACAGCTCAGTGACTATCAACTGATCCAGGTCAAGCGTACACTAACGACGTGAAGCACTAGGATACTCTCAAAAAAAATCCAAGAGCAGCCCTCTCACGACCCATCGCGTGTATGACTCTCGTTAGACAATAAGGTGGACCAAAGCACCTGTAGGATAAAAACAAGTACATCAATATCATTCACTGTCATCTGTAGCCACATTGGTCCTCGGTACAAATGAGGCACCTCCTGCCCTGTCTGCAGAGTCCAGTGTTTATTACCATTGCTACGTGGCAACTACTGAACATTGGAAGCTGGAATACACTGGGCTGCCGCCTCACCTTGGAGCATTTGATGTGATAATGCAGGTAATCCCTGAAGGTGTGGATCAGGTTGATGGTGTTGTCACGAGTGTTGGGGTTGGTGTGACGAGGGAACAGCACTGTCAAAAGAGAAACAAAAATGGTCAGTGGAATGGAGACTATGAGCAGCAGCAGGCGTACGGAATACAACTCCTAATTCCTGACCTCTCCACTACAACGCACACACGCACAAAACATACTCTTCCATATCAAAAAGACAATTCATTCTGCAAGAATGCAAACCAATTCTGGAACGTTACTTCCCTCCAAAAGTATTACACGGTTTAATTATTTTGAAGATTTGTACAAATTGAACAGATTTGTCTGGTCTAAGGAGACACAGAAATCTAGAAACATAGAAGACAGGAGCAAGAGGAGGCCAATTGGCCCTTCAACCCTGCTCCGCCATTCATCACGATCATGGCTGATCATCCAACTCAATAGCCTAATCCTGACTTTTCCCTAATACCTTTGATTCCGTTTGCCCCAAGTGCTATATCCAGCGTAATATTTCACAGCTTTACATTTTTTTCCAGATTGGTAAGCTGTAACTAGTGGAATATCACAGGAATCAGTGCTGGAGCCTTTTACAATCTAAATCAATGAGTCAGATAAAGGGACAAATGTAAGTTAGCTAAACTTACTGATGACACATAGAACATTACAGCGCAGAACAGGCCCTTCGGCCTTCGATGTTGCGCCGACCAATTAAGAAAAACCAATGACCCTCTAACCTAAACCATTCCCTTTTCGTCCATAAACTTATCTACTAACCTCTTAAACGCCACCAAACTTGGTGCATCTACAACTGACGCAGGCAGAGCATTCCATACCCTTACCACCCTCTGGGTAAAGAACCTACCTCTGACATCTGTCCTAAAACCACCACCCCTTAATTTAAAGCTATGTCCCCTCGTGCTAGCTTTCTCCATCCTAGGAAAAAGGCTATCACTGTCCACCCTATCTAAACCTCTAATCATCTTATATGGTTCGATTAGGTCCCCTCTTAGCCTCCTCCTTTCTAACGAAAACAACCTCAAATCCCTCAGCCTCTCTTCATAAGACCTGCCTCCATACCAGGCAACATCCTGGTAAACCTCCTCTGTACCCTCTCCAATGCCTCCACATCTTTCTTATAATGCGGGACCAGAACTGCACACAATACTCCAAGTGCAGCCGCACTAGAGTTTTGTACAGTTGCAACATGACGTTGTGGCTCCGAAATTCAATCCCCCTACCAATAAAAGCTAAGACTCCGTTGCCTTCTTAACAACCTTATCGACTTGATTGCCAACTTTCAGGGATCTATGCACATATACACCAAGATCCCTCTGTTCTTCAACATTATTAAGAGTCCTACCATTAGCCCTATACTCTACACATTTGTTATTCCTGCCAAAGGGAATTACCTCACACTTTTCCACATTAAACTCCATTTGCCACCTCTCGGCCCAGCTCTGCAACTTGTCCAAGTCTCTCTGCAAACTATAACACCCTCTTCACTATCTACCACTCCTCCGACTTTGGTGTCATCCGCAAATTTACTAATCCATCCTTCAATACCCTCATCCAGATCATTTATAAAAATCACAAACAACAGGGGCCCCAAAACAGATCCCTGAGGTACACCACTTGTAACCGAACACAGTAATGCTAAAACGTGGAGGTAGAGAATCTGCAGGGGAATGGTGATAAATTTTAAGTCTGGAAATGGAGAGGGTGGGAATGTGACATTTGCACTCTTCTTCCTCTCAGTTGTGATGTGGAGATGCTGGCATTGAACTGGGGTGGGCATAATAAGAAGTCTCACAACAGCAGGTTAAAGTCCAACAGGTTTATTTGGTAGCATAAACTTTTAGAGCACTGCTCATTTACCTGATGAATGTGCAGTGCTCCAAAAGCTCAAGATACCATATTGTCTTGTTGGACTTAATCTGGTGTTGAGAGACTTCTCACTGTCCTCTCTGGTGGGAAGGAGTGGGGGTTCCATATGCTGAAGACTCCCTCAGTGTTGGGGTGCTTGCACTCAATCCGATTGGCTGAAAAGTCTCACCGGTCGGAATCCCATAGGCAGATGGCGATCCCCTCTGTGCCAATAATGCTCCAGTCAGTGTTAAATCCCAGTGGCAGTTCAACAGTCAGCAGCTGCGCAGCGACTCTTGGGAAAGCGAGCACCGATCACTCAACATCCTTAATTCTATTCTAAGTGTTTATGTACTTTCACTGCACACAATGAGAGGTCCATAAACTTTTGCCAGGAGGTGGCATAAAGGGATAATGAAGGTCAGGATCAATTAAAATGTATTAATAACTTATCAGCAACAATCCTGTACGTTAATAACTGCACTAATAACAAATTTAAGATAATCAGTCAAGTTTGTAATGTGGAAGGGATATAGTCACACACAAAGACCTGTTCACTGCAAACAAGAGGAATGTGTTCAATCCTTACACATTTTCTTTTAATTATCCAGGAAGTTCGGTGGCCTATAGTTTCCCACGGCAATACCTCAGTAAATCAAAATCGTTTTGCCAACAAATCCGCACTTCTTTCTCCTGTGCTATAAATTGTTTTATATGTTTGTTTGAAATTTGGTATTATAGAACATAGAACAGTACAGCACAAACAGGCCCTTCGGCCCAAGAGTTGCGCCGATCACATCTACCAATCCACAGACCTATCTATAACCCCCTATTCTATTCGTTTCCATATACTCATCCAGAAGTCTCTTAAAAGACCCCAGTGAGTTTGCCTCAACAACCTCCGACTGCAGTCGGTTCCATTCACTCACCACCCTCTGAGTGAAAAACCTACCCCTGACATCTCCTTTGTATTTGCTTCCCTGCACTTTAAATCTGTGTCCTCTCGTACTGACCATTTCAGCTCAGGGAAATAGTTTCTTGGTAAGAAATTTGGTATTCTTCTGTTTGTCCTGATGAGTGCAAGATGAAAAGTTTCAGGAACGTGTCTCTCTCTTCAACAATATTCCACGTGCAAAGTGCTAGATTTTGTTAACTGAGAACAAGGCTCTATCTTGTACTTGAGCAGTTCAACAGATCAAGTTCCAATACTCTGTTTGGTTAACCAGCAGAGAATTACCATCCTGGGGACAGTGTAGATGGAGCTTTACTCTGTATCTAACCCGACGCTGTACCTGTTCTGGGAGTGTTTGATGGGGACAGTGTAGAGGGAGCTTTATTCTGTAACTAACCCCGTGCTGTCCCTGTCCTGGGAGTGTTTGATGGTAGGGATAGTGAGCTTTACTCTGTTTACCAACCCTGTGGAAACAGATTCCCCCCCCCATTATTTCCAAATTAAATAAAAATTTAAATTTGTTAAATTTCTCCTCTGTGCCCTGATCACCAGATTATGAGGAGCTAACTGCCTGGGATCACAATCTTATCCCTCTGCTGACTGCATGTGTATATGGCTGGCAAGAGGCAGTAACAATGGGTTACTGTAACATGGTGTTCGAAGCTGCTCACGGAGACTTGCTTAGCTGATAACAGAAATTTCAAATGTAGGTGAGCCCTAGAAAAGACATTTTCCCAAAATATCTGGTGTTTTAATTTTATTCTGTAATTGCTGAATTGGTTTCATTTAATCGCACTAATATTAATTCTAGCTTGTGTTTAAGATTTCAAAAAACAAACCCCCCGCCCCTGAACACTAGAGATTCTGACTCTCGGCTTGGATCAAACAAAGACCAATTATCAATAGCTGGCAGTGAAGAAGGGCTTACCGAAAGTGATGTAGCCAATGTTGTCACCCACTGCTGCGTCAGTGTCTTTCAGCTCCAGGGGAGGCTCTCTGTGACTGAAAAGGACCTGGGGAGCAGTGTGACTCGCTCTCCGACCCTCTTTGAATTCCTGAGATGGGGCAACAATGGAAAAATAAATCAGTAAAGGTGGCTGGACTCGGTCTAAATTCAAAACTCTGCACCTATTGCCTGATTGGGTACAAGGGGTGATTTAGCTGTTCCAAAGCCTCACACATACAGAACTGAATATATCCCAAAGATTCATCCCACTCCTCTCAAGTGTCATCACACTGTGGGAGAGTACACCCACAAGAGTGTGTTTTATAGTCACAAACATCACACTGCCAGGCGCCGGACTTGTCTCCTACCAGTGCAAATTCTTGTCACCATATGTACCTCAGGGGTCTGTTTTGGGGCCCCTGCTGTTTGTAATTTTTATAAATGATCTGGATGAGGGTATTGAAGGATGAATTAGTAAATTTGCAGATGACACTAAAGTCGGTGGAGTGGTAGATAGTGAAGAGGGGTGTTATAGTTTGCAGAGGGACTTGGACACGTTGCAGAGCTGGGCCGAGAGGTGGCAAATGGAGTTTAATGTGGAAAAGTGGGAGGTAATGCACTATGGCAAGAATAATAAATGTGTAGAGTATAGGGCTAATGGTAGGATTCTTAATAGTGTTGATGAACAGAGGGATCTTGGTGTATTTGTGCATAGATCCCTGAAAGTAGGCAGTCAAGTCGATAAGGTTGTTAAGAAGGCACATGGGGTCTTAGCTTTTATTGGTAGGGGGATTGAATTTCGGAGCCGCAACGTCATGTTGCAACTGTACAAAACTCTAGTGCGGCCGCACTTGGAGTATTGTGTGCAGTTCTGGTCCCCGCATTATAAGAAAGGTGTGGAGGCATTGGAGAGGATACAGAGGAGGTTTACCAGGATGTTGCCTGGTATGGAGGGCAGGTCTTATGAGGAGAGGCTGAGGGATTTGAGGTTGTTTTCGTTAGAAAGGAGGGGGCTAAGAGGGGACCTGATCGAAACATATAAGATGATTAGAGGTTTAGATAGGGTGGACAGTGATAGCCTTTTTCCTAGGATGGAAGAAGCTAGCACGAGGGGACACAGCTTTAAATTAAGGGGTGATAGTTATAGGACGAATATCAGAGGTAGGTTCTTTACCCAGAGGGTGGTTAGGGAGTGGAATGCCCTGCCTGCGGCAGTTGTAGATGCGCCAAGTTTGGTGGCGTTTAAGAGGTTAGTTGATAAGTATATGGAAGAGAAGGGAATGGTTTAGCTCGGAGGGTATTGCTTTTTATATTGGTCGGCACAACATCGAAGGCCGAAGGGCCTGTTCTGTGCTGTAATGTTCTATGTTCTATATGTTCCCCACCACAGTGTCCCTCAGGTACAGCCCACATACACTAACACCCCCAGTGAATGGAACACTCGTATCTCAGTGAAAGTCCAGGTCCATTCGCTGGTGTGTTCCCGTACCAAGGCTCTAACCACATGGAAGTGTGCAACAATATTCAAATAAAGAACATGGAGGAAGCTGCTGCAAATTGAATTGCTATCAGCTACATACACACTGTCATCACCCCCTCAACCCTGCCTTTGATTAAAAAGAAAGAATCTGCATATACTGCTCCTGGCACTGGCATGCTTCCAGTGAACTGATACTCAGCTGATTGAAAAGTTTCAAATTACAAGCAGTAACTAAAATACAGACAGAGAAAAGTGAGAGTTCGGTTGCTCGGCCATGTTAAATTGACCCTAATGCCATGGGATTAACAGGGTAAATATGTGAGGTTATGGAGATAGGGCCTGGGCAGGATTGTAATCGGTGCAGACTCGATGGATCGAATGGCCTCCTTCTGCACTGTCGGGAATCTAGGAAAAGTGAGAACATTTCACAGAAAATGCAGCTTACATCACAATCACCTGAATGAAAGTGAAAGTTTAGAATAAGCCCTCAATGATACGTCCAGGGTCACATATGCAGGAGATATGGTATGGGCCGAGAATGTGGGTAAGCTGGGGGTTAGGAAAGTGTATCGAGGTGAGGGTGAGGGACATGGCTGTGGTGTACTGGACTGTGATGGGGGCAAGTTGGGAAGACAGCCAGGAGTGGGGCAGGAACACAGCTGGGTGACGTGATCTGGGGTAAATCATCATCTGCTCCTCCTACCTGCATGAAGACCTTCCCAATCACAACATCATCGTCATCCTTGAATACTGTGCTGAAGACCACTGTTACACGATCCTTTTTGGCTTCCACATACCTGGAAGGCAGCAAAATCACATATCAATCAGATGCTGCACACAACTGAAACATAAAGGCACAGCACAGAGTCCAGGAAATCACAGCGACACTGGTATCAGTAACGGAGTGATGTGGAATTAATTCCTGCTTCAGACACAGCTGGAATGCTGGGTTGAGAGTCATCCCACGACACAATCTTCTGGGCAACAAACTCCTGATGAGGTGATGGCCACCCTAAACTCTTGCAGATCTAAGGTCCCAGGTATCTGTTCACATCCAATTCACTAGAAATTCTGTAAATTTTACAATACAAGTTTGTAACCAAGTTTAAAATTCCAAATCTAAAACTACTTCTGCCATGATTGGTTTTAGTCTCTGCTTGACTTGATCTTGTGGGTTTCCTGCCTCTGGTCTGCCAATTGCAGGTATTATTGCAGTGTGGGATGTCTTTGATTAATTTTTCAAACCTCCCTTTCAACTATTTTGGACTCTAAAGCCAAAAGCAACTGGCCCGCTCTATGTTCAGTTTGCTATTGGACTGGCCACTACAGAATTGTGCCTCTGGAGGAGCAGAACGGAGCCTGAGAGCTCAGCAGAACTTTCAATGAAAAATGTATAGGAGCTGGGGGATGGGAGAAGAGTTTGGAGCAACTCTGTGGGAGACGGACAGCTTCCAAGTAAAAGAATCTATTAACCTGGGACCGCTTTCTTTTCCCATCCCTGATCACTCACATAGTCTCGTCATCACGATAGTGGATCAGTGCCCGTTTCTCTCCTTCCTTCCCTTCTGCTTGAAAGTTGAAGTACTTCTCAAAGACAGAGGCAAAGCAGTTCCTTTTCAGCATGCCGGCCTGGTGCACCACCTCATCCTTGTTGGGTGGAATATTTTCCAGATCAAACAGCAGAGATACGTTGTACCCTGCAAACAATAAAGGGAGCTTCAGTATGGTCAAAAAAGCCAAGACTGCTCCAATCTACAACAATGGGTCAGACACAGACATGTGACATTAACGGCATAGAAAGAGACAATTCAGGCCAGCATATTCATGTCTTGTTTATACTCCATACCAACTTCTTCCCAGTGCTCTCCACCTAATCCCATCAACAGATCCTTCTATTTCTTTCTCACTTACATCTGTATCCTATTCCTCTTCACATCTTTCCACTGTCTCATTACTTCATGTGATAGTGAGTTCCACATTCTCATCAATCTCTGGGTGACTACCTTATATTTATGGCCCTAATACTGGCCAACACAAGGCAAAACATCTTTGTGATCTATCCTACTGAACATAATTTTAAAGACTGCTCTCAAATCATCCTTCAGCCTCCTCCATGTTAGAGAAAAGGCTGGCGGCAGAAGAACAAAGATTGGCCCCTGAATATTGCGGGGGTGGGGAGCAGGGGAATATGAGACATTCAAAAAGCAGCAGCGAGGTGAAGGTGGAAAGGTAGCACTGCTGATCTAGAATGGTATTAGTGCAATAGTTCAAGAGATGAAAAATACTCAGGGAAAGAAAGACAAAGTACACATAAAGAAATATTGGATGTTTGTGATAAAGGGACAGCAATAGTCATGAGTGACTCTCATCTACACAAACTGGAAAATCAGTATGGCAGAAGTGGTCTGGATGAGAAGTTCATAGAATGCTTTTGAGATAGTTTCTTAGAACAGCATGTTCTGGAATCAATTAAAATCTCGATTATTTTAGGCTTTATATTGTGTAATGTGACAGGACTTATTCATGACTTTAAAGGGTAAGTCTAGGTAGCAATTACAATTAAATTGAATTTTACACCCAGTTTGAACTCACATGAGCACAAGAAATAGAAGTCGGTCACCAGGCCCTTCAAGCCTGTCCCGCTATTCAGTACATTCAACGGCTGATCTGTGCCAGCCTCATCATCTTTCCCCCATAGCCCTCTATTCCTCGATCTATCAAATATTTATCCATCTCCACTTTAAATACTTCTAATGATCCAGTTCCATCATTCTTTGGGCTCAGAATTCCAAAGATTCACCACCATCTGCAAGAAGAAATTTCTACGCACCTCAGCTTTAAATGACCTGCCCTTTATCTTGTAGCTATGTCCCCTTGTTCTAGACTGTCCCACTAGTGAAAACATCTCATCATCTAATCCGTCAAGTCCCTCAGGACTTGTGTTTAAATAAGGTCACCCCTCACTCTTCTATACTCCAAAGAATATTTGCCCAGTCTATTCAGTCTCTCTTGACAGGGCAACCCTCTATCCCAGAATTAGCCTGGTGAATCTCCTTTGGACTGCCTCCAATGTTACCATATCCTTTTTTTAAGGTAAGGAGACCAAAACTGTATGCAATGTTCGAGGTGAGGCCTCACCAACACTCTGTACAATTACAACAAAACCTTCCTATTCTTAAACTCCAACTTCTTTGCAATAAAGGCTAAAATGCCATTTGCCTTCTTAACTATTTGTTAGATCTGCTTGCTAGTTTTTGTGATTCGTGCACTAGAACACCCAGATCCCTCTGCATTTCACTTCCTGCAGTTATTCTCCATTTAGATAATAATCCGCCTTTTGGCTCCTCTTATCAAACTGTACGACTTCTCACTTCCCAAATTAAACTCTATTTTCCAGTTTTCGTTCAGTTACCCAATCTATCTCCCACTGCAGAATCACAACATCCTCATCACAACCAGCCCTTCCACTTATTTTCGTATCATTGGCAAATTTGGAAATCTTAATTCTGTTCTTTCCTCTAGGTCATTAATGCAAATAATGAACAATTGTGGGCCAAGAGCTGATCCCTGCGATGCTCTAGTATTTACATCTTTCCAAACTGAAAAGGACCACTTTATTCCAAATTTCTGTTTTCTATGTGATAGTTTTCAATTCACATTTCCTCCAATTCCATACGCTTTTATTTTATGCACCAGACTCTAACGTGGCACCTTGTCAAATACCTTTGTAAATCTAAATAAAAGGAGAGGAATTGGCCAAAGATTAATATTTTAAACTTAAATAAGGGTAACTAAATGGGCATGAAAGCTGAGCTGGCTGAAGTGAACTTGGACACTCAGCTAGGAAGAAGATTAATAAAGATGCTATGACAGATATTGACAGTGATATTTCAGAACACACAAAATAAGTGTATTCTGGCTGTAAAGAAAAATTCTAAAGAAAAAGCTTGCCATCCATGTTTAACTAAAGAAGTTAAAGAAAGCACCAAATTTAAGGAACAAACATTTAATTGTGCAAAGATGAGTGGCAGGTCAGATGGTTAGAACATAAAGAATGACAGAATGACTAAAAGATTAGTCAGGAGACAAATTAGAGTATCAGAGGATGTAAGGGGATGTACAATCAGACAACAAGAAGTTTCTTCAGGTATTTAAACATGAAAAGAGTGAGCAAAGTGAGTGTTTTTCCTCTAGAGAATGACAATGGAAGTTAAAAGAGAAAAAGAAAATGGCAAATGAAATGAACAGATATGTTGATTCTATATTTACTTTAGAGGATACAAGAAACATTCCAGTCATAGATGTAAATCAGGAGGTGAAGGGGAAAGAGGTACTTGTGAAATTACAATCAATAGGATATCCATACTGAGCAGACTGATGGAGCTGCAATTTGACTAGTCTCTGGGGTGGACTTCATCTTACAGTCTTAAAAGAAGTGGTTAATGAAATTAACCATGTACTTTCCTACCTACCTTTTTGTCATCAGCAAATTTAATTATTGTGTCTTCACTTAATTAAGTCATTGAGATGGATTGTAAAAGTTTGAGGCTCCACCACAGATCCCTGAGGGACTCCACTTGTCACATTCTGCCAATCAAAGACCCATTTATGCATACTCACAGCTTTCTGTCAGCCAGCCAACCTTCAATTCAGGCTAATTTGTTAACCCTGCACCATGAGCTTTTTATATTTAGGGTCTGGAAAGATTCCATCAGATAGGAAAGTAATAAAACATAACCCCTCTATTCAAACAGGGAGGGAGACAGAAACAGGAAATTATCTGCCGATGAGCTTAACATTGGCTTTGGGGATGGTGTTCGAATCAATTATTAAAGAGGTTATAACTGGACATTTAGATTAGCTCAAGGTAGTTGGGAAAAATCAGCGTGGTTTTATGAAAGGGAAATTGTGTTTAACCAATTTATTAGAGTTCTTTGATAAAGGCCTGTGACACATAGCTGGTTCTGCTGTGGGACAGAGTCAGGCAAAGAACAAGCCACCAGTAGTAATAGCGACTCGCTAGTGAGAGACACAGACAGGCATTTCTGTGGCTGCAATCGAGACTCCAGGATAGTGTGTTGCCTCCCTGGTGCCAGGGTGAAGGATGTCTCTGAGCAATTGCTGGACATTCTTAGGGTGGGAGGGTGAGCAGCCACAGGTTATTGTACATCTTGGTACCAAAACATAGATAGCAAAACGGATGAGATTCTGAAATGTGAATATACACAGTTAGGCAGAAGGCTGAAGTGTAGGGCCTCGAAGCTAGTAATTTCAGGACTACTACTACTTTCACGTGACAGTAAGAGTATGAATAGGAGACTTAGGCAGACGAATGCCTGACTTGAGAGCTGATGCAGGGGGCAGAGATTTAGATTTTTGGATCATTGGGATCTTGTGTGGGGAAGGGCTGACCTATTCAAGAGAGATGGCTTACATCTGAACTGGAGGGAGACAAACATCCTTATGGGGAGATTTGCTAGAGCCACTTGGGAGGGTTTAAACTAGTTTGGCAGTGGGTGGGATCCAAAGCAGTAGGAAGACAGAAGAAAAATTTGAGGACAGCACAGAAGTTAAAGACAGCACATTAAGTAGTGAAGGCAGTGTCAGTCATCCTATTACCAAACAGATCAGGAAAAAGCAAGACAGAGAGCAAGAGAAGTTAGATTAAACTACATTTATTTCAATGCAACAGGCCTGATGTGCAAGGCAGATGAACTCAGGGCATGGATGGATATATGGGGCTGGGATATTATAGGAATTACAGAAACATGGCTAAGGAGGAACAGGACTGGTAACACAATATTCCAGGATACAGATGCTATAGGAAAGATAGGACAGGAAGAAAGAGAGGAAGAGGAGTTGCACTTTTGATTAGGGAAAGCATCACAACAGTACTGAGAGGGGATATATCCAAGCCTTCGGCCACTGAGTCTGTATGGGTAGAACTGAGAAATAAGAAGGGGGAAATCAATTTGATAGGGTTGTACTATAGGGCCCCAAATAGTCAGCGGGAAATTGAGGAGTAAATATGTAAGGAGATTACAGATAGTTCCAAGAAAAATAGGGTGGCAATAGTTGGAGACTTTAACTTTCCCAACACTGACTGGACAGCCATATATTATAGGCTTGGAAGGAGAGAAATTTGTTGAGTGTATTTAGGAGGAATTTCTCATTCAGTACGCGGATGGCCCAACTAAACAGGGGGCAAAATTTGACCTCCTCTTGGGAAATAAGAAAGGGCAGGTGACAGAAGTGTTAGTGAGGGATCACTTTGGGACCAGTGAGCATAATTCTATTGGTTTTAAGATAGCTATAGAGAATGATAGGTCTGTCCCAAAAGCTAATGTTCTTAATGGGGGCAAGGCCAATTTTGATGGTATCAGGCAGGAACTTTCAAAAGTTAATTGTGGAAGTCTGTGAGAAGACAAAGCGACATCTGGTAAGTGGCACTCTTAAAAATATGTTAGAGTGAAGGGCAAGGCTGGCAGAAGTAGGAAACCCTGAATGACTCGGGATACTGATTCCCTAGTCAAGAAGAACGAGGCAATTAACATGCATAGGTAGCTGGAATCAAGTGAATCCCTTGAAGAGTATAGGGGTGTAGAGGTAGACTTAAGAGAAAAATCAGGAGGGCAAAAAGGGGACACGAGATTGTTTTGGCAGATAAGGCAAAAAAGAATTCAAAGAGTTTCTACAAATACGTAAAGGGCAGAAGAGTAACAAGACCTTTTAAAGATCAACAAGGTCATCTATGTGCAGATCCAAAGAGATGGGTGAAATCTTAAATGAATATTTCTCATCGGTATTTACTGTTGAGAACAACATAGATTTTAGGGAACTTGAGGAAATAAATAGTGATGTCTTAAGCAGTGTACATATTAAAGGTGGTGGTGCTGGAACTCTTAAAGCGCATCAAGGTAGATAAATCCCTGGGACCTGATGCAATCCTAGGACATCGTGGGAGGCTAGGGAAGAAATTGCTGGTCCCTTAGCTGAGATATTTGAATCATACATAGACACGGGTGAGTTGCCTGAAAATTGGACAGTGGCAAATATTGTACCTTTGTTTAAAAAGGGCTACAGGAAAAGCCTGAGAACTATGGGCCAGTGAGCCTCACATCATGGTAGGTAAATTGCTGGGAGGTGTTTTGACAGACAGGATCTACAGACATTCAGAAATGCAAGAACTGATTAGGGACAGTCAGCATGGCTTTGTGAGTGGAAAATCATGTCTCACAAATTTAATTGAGCTTTTTGAAGGGGTAACCAAGAAGGTAAATGAGGGCAGTGCAATTGATGTTGTCGACATGGACTTTAGGAAGGCCTTTGACAAGGTATCACATGGTAGATTGTTGCATAAGATTAAATCTTACGGGATCCACAATGACATATCTAAATAGATACAAAATTGGCTTCTGCGGTTGTAGAGAATTGTTTTTCAAGCTGGAGGTCTGTGGCGTGCCTCAGGGATCAGTGCTGGTCCCACTGTTATTTGTCATTTATATTAATAATTTGGAAGAGAATATAGGGAGCATGGTTAGTAAGTTTGCAGATGACACTAAGATTGGTGGCATAGTGGTCAGTAAAGAAAGTTATCTCCGATTGCAATGGGATCTTGATCAATTGGGCCAGTGGGCTGACAAATGGCAGATGGGAGTTTAATTTCGACAAATGCAAGGTGATGCATTTTGGGAGATTGAGCCAGGGCAGGGCTTGCTCGGTTAATGGTAGGATATTGGGGAGAATTACAGAACAAAGAGATCTTGGGGTATACGTTCAAAGCTCCTCGGACAGAGTGGTGATGAAGGCATTCGGCGTGCTTGGTTTCATCGTCACAACACTGAATATAGGAATTGGAATGTCTTGTTGAAGTTATACAAGATATTGGTAAGGCCACACTTGGAATACTGTGTGCAATTCTGGTCATCTTATTATAGAAAGGATATTATTGAACTAGAAAGAATGCAGAAAAGATTTACTAGGATACTACCGGATTTAATGGATTGAGTTATAAGGAGAGGCTGGATAGACTGGGACTTTTTTCTCTGAAGCATAGGAGCTGAGAGGTGATCTTATAGAGGTCTATAAAAAAAATGAGGGGCACAAACAAGTAGATAATCAATATCTTTTCCCAAAGATAGGGGAGTCTAAAACGAGAGAGCATCGGTTTAAGGTGAGAAGGGAGAGATACAAAAGTATTCAGAGGGGCAACTTTTTCACAGAGAGTGATAAGCGTCTGGAACAAGGTGCCAGAGATAGTAGCAGAGACGGGTACAATTTTGTCTTTTAAAAAATATTTAGATGGTTACATGGGTACGATGGATATTGAGGGATATGGGCCAAATGCGGGCAACTGGCTTAGTTTAAGCCAGTTTAGCTTAGTTTAAAATAATGGGCAGCATGGACAAGTTGGGTCAAAGGGCCTGTTTCAATGCTGTAAATCTCTATGATTCTATACATAACGTGCTGTGGAACAGGGGGAGTAATGATGCTGACACACTGTACTTGGACTTTCAGAAAGCATTTGATAAGGTGCCACATCAAAGATTATTGCAAAATATAAAAGCTCATAGTGCAGGTGTAACAAATTAGCCTGGATTGAAGATTGGCTGGCTGACAGAAAGCAGAGGGTATGCATAAATGGGTCTTTGTCTGTTTGGCAGGATGTGACAAGTGGAGTACCGCAGGGATCTGTGCTGGAGCCTCAGTCATTTTACAATTTATCTCGGGGCAGTGAAGTCACAGTAGCTGAATTTGCTGATGATGCAAAAGGAGGTAGGAAAGTATGTTGTGAAAATGTGGACTTTGCAGATGGATACGGATAGGTTGGGTGCACTGGCAAGTACAATTTAGTGTGGGAAAATGTGAAGTTGTTCACTTTGGCAAGAAGAATAAAAAAGCAGAGTGTTATTTAAGTAGAGAATGCTGAGGTGCAGAGGGATCACGGTGTGCTTTTGCACTGAGTCACAAAAAGTTAATATGCAGATGTAGCATGTAATCAAGGAGGCTATTGAAATGCTATCCTTTATTATGAGAGGAATTGAACATAAAAGTAAGGATGTTATTTACACAGAACATTAGTGAGACCATATCTCGAATACTGTCTGTGGTATTGGTTTCCTTATTTAAGGATGTAAATGCTTTGAAGAGTAAGGTGATACCTGGAAGAAGCAGGTTGTCATGAAGATTGGTTAGATGATCTGCATAATTGTTAGAATGGTCTATGGTTTCACCATAATTGCCTCAATTCACCCACAAATATGAGGGCAGAGGGATTAATGATGAAATGCTAGGTATGCCTTTGGATGTAGTGGGATGGGCTGCTACAGCTCTGGGTATAAGAGGTGGATGGGGAGTAACAGAGCTGACCTTACACAGACTGGAGTAGAATTTACTACTGTTAGCCTGAATATCAGAAATGAATGAGCTCAGTATCACTGGGTCATCAGCAGAGCCTGTGGTGGGAGGGGGAAGGAGCAGCTGGTACATTACCCCCAGCAAGCTGGTGTTTTCAAAGTGACACAGCGTCCAATGTGGACAGAGATGTGTCAATATTTGGAACAATCTCCAGTCTAAACTATCCTCTTCACCACAGTATTTAAATACACACCCGTTGTACAAACAGGACACAACACACGCAGCTGAACACACAGCTCAGGACACAGTGGTGAAAACCTGATCACCTTCACAAGGTTTATCCACATCTTTCACAGGCTGAGACACTGGGCACATCACGAACAGCATTAAAAAGCTGGTTTGTGGATAGTTAATACAGAACGCCAACTCCAATCTCACTGTGACAATTTGAAAATCTGAATCCACATGGATCAGTTGCTGCAAGATGATCAGTAATCTTTCTCAAACATTTCTCCTCAGCCTTCTCTTGCCGGGGCCCACTCACAGCATCCAAAATACCTGAGTTTGAGCATGAGGTATATTTGGAGTGGAGTTGAGATGGGATGATTGGGGTGGTGGGGTACATCGCAAAACATCCTGCAGCAGTTTGATCCCGACTTCACTCAGCAATGTCTAATTACACATTATAATTATGGTCATTGGACAGTGATCAGGAGCAGGAGCCCTGGCTGATTTCCCCTCTCTCTAATCCAGGGATCACTGGACAGTGATCAGGAGTAGGAGCCCTGGGCTAATTTCTCCTCAGAAATGTCTGTTTCACAGAAATAAAACTCAAAGGGAATGACACTTCAATGTATCCTGGTCCAAGCAGATTGACAATTTATTTAAAACATTAAGTAAGAAATATTTTACCTTCCTCAGGAGCCACGAGGTAAGAGCCATAAACTCTCTTCAGTAACTGTAAGGACAGAACACAACAGCGAATTAACAGAAAAATATTTATTCAATCCTCCTAAAATAAATTCTGGGAATTAAGAAGCATACAATTCAGCAAGGGAGGTTAGCAAAGTACACAAATCAAAAGACAACGAACTTTTCCATAAACACATCCTTTATTCTCTCTCCTTCTTTCCCCCTTTCAATTGATAAATTAAGGCAAAGATTTGAAAGATCTTTATCCAGGGTTATACCTGCCCTTGCTGTGTTCAACAGTGCACAGCACGCTGTCCAACTCCTCTTCATCCTGGCCCGTGGAGCCAGCTTGCCGCTAAGTGGAATGGAAGGCTCTCTAAGGAGCTAACCCACCAATCACAGTGAGCCTCTCAGCAGATGTAAGAGAGGAGTGACCTGTGATTGGCTCAGACAGCGTGAGTGTTTGGGACAGAGATTCCCTTACCGGGGAGGTGGGGAAGGGAGACAGGCAGACGGATAGCAGGAGTGATGGGAGGAAAGAGAGAAACAAGAGTGAGACAGGGAAGAGAGACACGCATACACTGCTGTGTGAACATGACAACAAGCATGTGAATATGCACGTGCAGAAGAGGGAGTGTGTATAAGAGAATATTTGCATGAAAGTATCTGCGTGTGCGAGGAGGAGACTGTATGAAAGTGTGTTTCACTCTCAGTTTCAGGATTTCACTTATCCTCGCCACTACATACCAAAAGATACTCACACCCACTAACACAGTGGGTGAGGGAGCCCTGGAGACTGAGCTCGACACACCCTCTCATGTTAATAGTCAGTTTTACTAATTATTCCTTTTTAACTGATCAATTTATTTCTTTAACATTGCAGGTTATTTGTTTTTTTCATTCTTAATTTTTCTTGCAATTAATGTGTAATGTTGTGTCAAATCTTATTTTTCCAAAATTTGCACAGCGACCCCTCCAGTGAGAACAAAATGGAAACACAGTCCCTTGCATGAGAAGGTTGTACTGTAGAGCGAGCTTTACACTGTATCAAACCTGCACTTTATCTACCAAGAGTGTTTGATGGGAATAATGCAGAGCGAGCTTTACTCAAAAACACAAAACAGGACGTGCAAACGGCCAATCGGCCCGTCGAGCTTGTTCTGTTGTCCCATAAGATCACAGCTGATCTGTTGAGCTGGTTTAAGTTCCAGTTATTACTTCTTTAATGATTGATTTTGACACCATCCCCATGACAGGTTATCAGTCTAACTGGTGTGTAATTTCCTGTTTTCTGTCTCCCTCCCTTCTGGAATAGAAGAGTTACATTTGCTTCTTCCCAGGCTGATGGAACTTTTACAGAATGTAATGAATTTTGGAAAATTAACATCAAAGTATCTACCATTTCATTAGTCACTTCTTTTAAGACTGTAGAATGAAGCCTACCCCAGAGATTAATCAGGCCACAGCTCCATTAGTTTGCTCAGTACTGCTATCCTACTGATTGCAATTTTACACGTTCCTCTCTCCTTCCACCTCCCCATTTACAGCTATTACAGGAACGTTTCTTGAAATCTCTGAAATGAATATTGGAACATAGAGCACATTAGAGTACTGGGGAGAGTTACAGAACAAAAATCTAGGGGTACAGGTTCATAGCTCCTTGAAAGTGGAGTTACAGGTGGACAGAGTGGTGAAGAAGGCATTCGGCATGCTTGGTTTCATGAGTCAGAACAGTGAATACAGGAGTTGGGACGTCTTGTTGAAGTTATACAAGACATTGGTAAGGCCACACTTGGAATACTGAGTGCAATTCTGGTCACCCAATTATAGAAAGGATATTATTAAACTAGAAAGAGTGCAGAAAAAATTTACTAGGATGCTCCCGGGACTTGACGGATTACATGGAGAGGCTGAATGGAGTGTAGGAGGCTGAGGAATGACTTCATAGAGGTCTTTAAAATAATGATGGGCATAGTTAAGATAGATAGTCAATATCTTTTGCCAAAGGTAGGGAAGTCTAAAACAAGGGGGCATAGATTTAAGGTAAGAGGGGAGAAATACAAGTGTCGAGGGGGGCAAGTTTTTCACACAGAGGGTGGTGAGTGTCTGGAACAAGCTGCCAGAGGTAACAGTAGAGGCTGGTACAATTTTATCTTTTAAAAAGCCTTTAGAAATTTATATGGGTAAGATGGGTATAGAGGGATATGGGACAAATGTGAGCAATTGGGATTAGCTTAGGGGTTTTAAAAACAAAGGACAGCATGAACAAGTTGGGTCAAAGAGCCTGTTTCCATGCTATAAACCTCTGACTCAACAACATACGGAATATTCTGAAACATCACCTCAATTATCTGTCTCTTATTCTCTACTGATCTTTTCCCTAGCCAAATGCCTCAATTCATGTTGGCAAGTTCAGCTTCTGTGGCAGACAGTATCCCATTTAAGTGTAAAATATTCATTTTTGGTCAATTCTTCTCCCTTTCAAACTGGATGCTCTGTATTTAACCCCGTGCTGTACCTGTCCTGGGAGTGTTTGATGGCGGACAGTGTAGAGGGAGCTTTATTCTGTATCTAATCCCTTGCTGGAAGTGCTTGGTGGGGACACTGAGATCTTTATCTAATGCCTGTATCTGGGGAAAGCGATTTTCTCAGGCCAAAATCCCTCATGTCGATAAAACTTGTACGGAAAATAAAATTCCTAAAATAGGTTCCTGGAGACCGAATTTCGTCATGATACAGAGTATATTAGAGTGGGTTCAGTGCAGGTTGAGCTGTAAAACACAACACAAAAGCTGCTTTAAGAATTGAGTCAGAACTTCCTGTCTCTCAAAAACAGAGTAAAATACCATAAAAAGGCATTTGCTCAAAGACAAGCTGATTTGAACCACACACACACACCACGTGTGATGGTTGCTGCACATCCGCAAGCCCGAGGAGAAATCTCAACACCCGTGCCTGCACCCCCAGCCCTGCAGACAGAACCCCACCCTGCACCTACACCCCCAGCCCTGCAGACAGAACCCCACCCTGCACCTACACCCCCAGCCCTGCGGGCACAGCCCCACCCTGCACCTACACCCCCAGCCCTGCAGACAGAACCCCACCCTGCACCTACACCCCCAGCCCTGCGGGCACAGCCCCACCCTGCACCTACACCCCCAGCCCTGCAGACAGAACCCCACCCTGCACCTACACCCAGCCCTGCGGGCACAGCCCCACCCTGCACCTACACCCCCAGCCCTGCAGACAGAACCCCACCCTGCACCTACACCCCCAGCCCTGCGGGCACAGCCCCACCCTGCACCTACACCCCAGCCCTGCAGACAGAACCCCACCCTGCACCTACACCCCCAGCCCTGCGGGCACAGCCCCACCTGCACCTACACACCAGCCCTGCAGACAGAGCCCACCCTGCACCTACACCCCCAGCCCTGCGGGCACAGCCCCACCTGCACCTACACCCCAGCCCTGCGGGCACAGCCCACCCTGCACCTACAACCACCAGCCCTGCAGACAGAACCCCACCCTGCACCTACACCCCCAGCCCTGCGGGCACAGCCCCACCCTGCACCTACCCCCCCAGCCCTGCGGGCACAGCCCCACCCTGCACCTACCCCCCCAGCCCTGCGGGCACAGCCCCACCCTGCACCTACACCCCCAGCCCTGCGGGCACAGCCCCACCCTGCACCTACACCCCCAGCCCTGCGGGCACAGCCCCACCCTGCACCTACACCACCAGCCCTGCAGACAGAACCCCACCCTGCACCTACACCACCAGAGCATCTCCCCCACACCAACCAATGAGAATCTGGCTCCTGATGAGTTGGGAATATTGATAAATTGTGGGGCAGGGAAGGGAATCTCAGTGAAAAAGGATGAAACGAGTGCACCAACTTCTCTCTGCCCATCTCATTAGTTAATCGTTTCCATTGAAACTACGTACTGGTACCCTCAGCTTTCCTTCAACACTTTGCATTTATGTAGCATCCTTAACGCATTAAAACTATCCCAAGGTGTTTCACAGAGGATTGTTATCAAACAAAACTTAACATTAAGTCACAAAAAGATATATTTGATCTGGTGACTAATAGCTTGGCGAAAGTGTAGATTTTAGAGTGTCTTAAAGGAGGTGGGTGGGTGGCAGGGACTAGTGGGGTTTTAGGTGTATATTCCAGAGTTTAATGCTCAGGCAACAGAGAGAACTGCCGCCAATGACAGCGATTAAAACCAGGGATACCCAAGAGGCCAGAATTAAATGGGCACAGAGATCTCAGAATATTGTGGGACTGGATTGAGTTAGAGGTATGCTACCCTGGGGGTGGGAATCTGAGAATAATTCTTAATCTCAGACTTGCCAGGGAGGGTGTCAGAAATAGCAGAGAGTTTGGGGCAAGAATCCAAAACAACAGCTTCAGTTTTCCCAGTGTTTAACTGGAGGAAATTTCTGCTCATCAGTACTATTAGGCCTGTCGAGTCTGCTCCATCATTCAATACAATCACTACTGATTCTGAGCTTTAACTCCATTTTCTCACCCACTCCCAACATCCTTTAATCTGAGGAGACCAAAATCTGTCTATCCCACAGCATTAAACAAATTCAACAACAGAGTATCCACAACCCTTTGGAGGAGAGGATGTCAAAGATTTACAACCTTCTGAATGAAACATTTCTTCTCATCTCAGTCCTAATTGATTGGCCCCTTATCCTGAGACTGTGTTTTACATAGAACACTACAGACAAACAGGTCCTTCGGCCCACAAGTTGCGCTGATCATATCCATACTTACCAGGCCTATCTATAACCCTCAACCCCATTAAATCCCATGTCTCTTAGAAGACCCCAGCGAGTTTGCCTCTACCACTACTGATGGCAGCCGATTCCATTCACTCACCACTGAGTGAAAAACTTACCCCGGACATCTCCTCTGTACCTGCTCCCCAGCGCCTTAAATCGGTGTCCTCTCATAGTGACCGTTTCAGCCTTGGGAAATAGCCTCCGAGAATCCACCCTATTTATTCTCTCAACATCTTATAAACCTCTATCAGGTCGCCTCTCAACCTTCGTCTCTCCAGGGAGAAAAGACCAAGCTCCCTTAACCTATCCTCGTAAAGTATGCCATCCAATCCAGGCAACATCCTTGTAAATCTCCTCTGCACCCTCTCAATTGCTTCCACATCCTAAGTTTTGTTTCCTTTGCGGACATGGGTTCAAATCTCACTACAGCATCTGGTGGAATTTATATTCAATTAATAAATCTGGAATTGAAAGCTAGCACACGAAAATATCACCAATTGCTGTAAAAACCCATCTGGTTCATTCATGTCCTTCAGGGAAGGAAATCTGTCGTCCATATCTGGCCTACATGTGACTCCAGATCCACGGCAATGTGGCTGATTCATAACTACCCTCTGAAATGGCACCAGGTCAGGGCAATTAGAGAGATGTTCAACAAATGCTGGGCCAGCTAAGTAATCCCACACCCTATCAAAAAATAAAATTATCAATTACCACACACACTTATAATTCTGTTTTCATCTTTGTTTTATAAATCTATAATTGCAAATAAACCCATTGTGTAGTTTTAACGTGTGTGCGATGTGTGTAGAGTTTTACACATTCTACCTCAACAGGAGATGGAATGAGATTGCCAGCATTGTGCAAGATAATTATTAGCCCTGAGCGACATTCACACAATAATGTAAAGTAAACTGAATTCTGATCAAAATGAGGTAAATGTACATCACCACAGCACTCTTGTTTAAATGATAATAAGAACATTTTACAGGGCAGTAAGCTCTAAAATGGAAGGACGGGACTAAGTAAAGAGGTAGATCAGCAGCTAATGATAGGCAGAGGCAAGGATAGACTGTATTCACCAGAGGTTCCATTGGAAACCGCCAGAACAGCCTTCTCTTTTAGATGTCAATTATTCAGTCAGACAGTTCCAATGCGAATCCAGCCTCAAAATTTCACTGCCACTTTAACCCATTACAAATTAACCCTTTATCCAGCCTCCAATGGGCTGAGTGGCCACTGCAGCTATATGATTCCTGTTACACACTAAAGAGTGGCCTTGGGCGGTCCCCGGTTTGTCAGTTAATTACCTCATCTTTCTTTGCACTTGAATGAACATTAAAACCACTGACAGGAAGCCACAGTGGAGGGAGTTCAGGGTTTAAATTAGCAATGTCTAATCACTGCTGAATTTTACACGTCTGCAGCATAACTTGCTCACTCAGCTTACAGGCCTCCAGTTGTGTAGATGCTTGAGTCTTCTTCTTCATCAGTTTTTTCTATCAGGTGTCAGTGAAGTGATATACAGCACAGGGCAGGAATGTTCCAAACTCAATCATAATGTTTGATTTAAAAACCCAGGATATTGGCCTCACTGGGAAAACTGACATTCATTAATTACCTCTAGCTGGCCTGGAAAGGTGGTGGAGGGCCACTTCCTCAAACTGTTGGTCATGTTTTGATGTGACAGAGCAACTTGTTAAGTCACTTCACAGGACAGCAAAGAGTCAACCACACTGTAATGTGTCCTGCCAGGATTAGATAAGGAGGGTAGGTTTCCTTCCCTAAAACCAGATGTGAACCAGTAGGGATTTTCCAACAATCCAAGATTCTCCTACCATGGTCAAATGCACAGGTGAGTATCTGAAAAGACAGGTATAACTAAAGAGACACCCGGGTGTCACAGCATTCAACTCATTACATAACGTGCTTACTGATGCAGAATTACATCTTTTCTTTGCAATCACATTCATTGCAAACCAACATGAGAAGTATTTTGAGGGATTCTTATTGTTAGGACTACAAGGAAATAGGAAGTTCTGGAAATCCCAGGGACAGAGAAGTAGAAACTCATCACATCAGCTTCAGAACAATTCTGTTCCAAAAACAGCTCCCTTTAAAGATTCTCACCCTCATTTCTGATCGTCCACGGCTCCCAAACCCGAACCTCTTCCAACCCTCTGGTGATCTCTCTCTGTGTTCCTCCAATACTGGCTTCTGCACCATCTCCAATATTTATTGTCCCACAGCTGTGGGACTTTAAACTCTGGGATTCCCTTTTTAAACCTCTGTCTCTCTCCCTTCCTTTAAAACACTGCTGAGAGATTTTGGTCAGCTGATCTCATATTTTCTCAGTGAATTGTATCATGTTTTCTCTGACCACGATGCTCTGCTGAAGGCTTTGGAACATTTCACTACTTTAAAAGTGCAACGTAAATGCAAGTTGTTAATAACAGGAGTGAGAGTCTTCATTCCACCATCTGGTTACCCTCACCTCATCTGCTCCATGATCTTGCAGCTCTTTGTAGAACTTCAACGAAATGCTGACCATCACCTTGGTCTTATCTCCATTTGGGTTGGAAATGTGGTATAGGACTCCATCAAAATCTACAGCAAAGAGGAAACATAAGAAAAACTTCAAAGGAAAACCTCAGCATCCACTACCCCTTAGTAATTCAGACCCCTGGACCCTCCAACACAGCATTCTACCCTTTCCGACACAGCCACCCAACTGCAATATGGGAAGGAGAGGTGGCCTGGTGCTATTTTTTCTGCACACTATTGCAGAATCTTGGGGCACAGGAGATAGATGATATCACAGCCAAAACAAATGCCTCACTCTGCACTCCTGGCAAAGCACTGAATTAAAGTTCCAGCGTTTGGCGAGTTCAGGTGATGGCATTGTTCTGTTCTCTGCATAAAGTCCAGGAAAAAAAAACAGAATCCACACACACCATATAGCTCAAAACTGACATGGCCAATTTACTGAGCTGGGAATTGGGCACAGCTACAACTAAACTGAGAATAATTTTCAGAATGTGTGGGATCTTGGTTTCAAGAAGCACTGGGTACAAAAGCACGGAGTTCTGCTGAACCAACTGTGGGGAAGAAATTTAATACGCAGCCAGTGTTAGTGATGGGAAGCTCGCTGTCCTTAAGGGTGATGGATAAGATGATTAATGGTTTTGAAAAAAACTGGATGGGCACCTGAGGGAAAGAAATTTGCAGGGCCATGGGGATAGGGGAAATGGGACTGACTGCTCTATAGAGCAGGGCAGGGACTGAATGGTCTGTGAGCCAAAACAGAAGTAACCCATGATGAGCAAATGCCTCTATATATCACCTGACAAAGAGGAGAACCTCAAAAGCTTGTGAGTTTACTATCAAATAAATCGGTTGGATTTAAACTGGTGTTGTCAGACTTCTTATTGTGTTCTATCTTGCTGAACAGAGCAGCTGCAGCCTCTAGTCAGTCCCAGGGCATAAAGAAATGTCATTGTAACCAAACACCAATGCTTACCTGCAAAAGTGACTTCCACTGTATCAGGTTTGTTGCTGTAAAAAAGAAGAGTTAGTTGAGACATAAATGTCATTCAGTAAAAGTTACTAACCTAGCTCCAATCAGTTCCAGTACAAATGCTCAATGAGTGGGTAAAATACCTGACTGTCAATAGGTGTTGTGCTATTTGGAATAAATATTAATGCTGTCTTCTCCTTATTTAATATAACACACACAGACAGCAGGCGTGCTTTCAAAGCCCTGGTCAACATCACTCCTCAAACAACATATCAAAAACACAAATGGGTTTCTCATTGCACTGCGGGGCCTTGGCTATGTGCACCTATAACATGACGTGACTTTTCTTCACTATCTGAAATGATGATACACATGACGTGATGCTTTATTAACAATGCAAATTTTCACCCAGTGTTCCTCTCCTGAATAATTTAAGTTCCCTATTCAAAACACACTTCCTCCTCCCTGTATTGAATCTGGAACAGTTCCATTGTCTCCACCTCAAATTCATTCTTGCCTACAGCATTGGGAATCAACCCCTTCCCCCGAAGAACCGCCCCGCTCATCCCCCAATCACATCCCTGCGAGGCCCCTCCACTCCATCACACCCCCTCAAACTGCATAGACCCTTCCCTTCAAACAGAGGTGTCCCATCTGTCTTGGCCAACGCTTATTACTCATCCCTAATGCCCTTGAGAAGGTGATGGTGAGCTGCCTTCTTAAACCTGCTGCAATCCATGTAGTGTAGGTTCAGCTACCGTGCTGTTAGGGAGACAGTTCCAGGATTTTGACTCTGTGATAACGAAAGAATGTCCATATATTTCCAGTCAGGAGAGTGAACGACTTGGAGAGGAACTTCCAGCTGATGGCGTTCCCAGTACCTGCTGTCCTTGTCCTTCTACACGGTAGTGGGTTTGGAAGATGCCTGAGAATTTGGATGATGCTAAAGTTTTAAAGTTTATTTGTCACAAGTTGGCTTACATTAACACTGCAATGAAGTTACTGTAAAAAATACCCGAGTCGCCACATCCCGGCGCCTGTTCGGGTATACTGTGGGCAAATTTAGTATGGCCAATACAGTCTTTTGGACTGGGGTGGAAACCCATGCAGACACGAGGAGAACATGCAGTGACCTGAGCCAGAAATCGAAGCTGGGTCCCTGGCGCTTTGAGGCAGCAGTGCTAACCACTGTGCCAGCCAAGACTGAGTCTTGGTGAATTCTTGCAGTGCATCATGTAGATGATACACTGTGCTACTGTACATTGGTAGTGAAGGGAGTGAAAGTTTGTGGAAGGAGTAGCTGCTTTGTCCTGGATGGTGTTGAGTTTCTTGGGTGTTGAATAGGCTTTAGGGGAGTCAGAAGGTGCGTTACTTGCCACAGAATATTCAGCCTCTGACCTGCTCTTGTAGTCACAATATTTACATGGCTAGTCCTGTCAGTTTCTGGTTAATAGTAAACTCCAGGATGTTAATACTGAGGGATTCAGTGATGGCGATACTGTTGAATGTAATCAGGTGATAATTGGATTCTTTCTGGGCAGTATGCTGGTGCAGTGGATAGCACCAGTGCCTTACAGCATCAGGGACCTAAGTTCAATTCTGGCCTCAGGTCACTGTCCGAGTGGAATTTGCATGTTCTCCCCATGTCTATGTGGGTTTCCTCCAGATGCTCCAGTTTCAGTCCAAAGGTGTGCAGGTTAGGTTGATAAGCTAGTGTCAGGGGATTAACAGATAAATATATGGGGTTATGGGAATAAGGTCTCAGTGGGATTGTGGTCAGTACAGACTCGATGTCCAAGTGGCTCTTTCTGCACTGTAGGGGGATTTTACCACAAATGTTACTTGCCACTAGTCAGCCCAAACCTGAGTATTGTGCAGGTCTTGTTGCTTCAGTATCTGAAGCAGTCACGAATGATGCTGAACATTGCATCAGTGAACATCCCCACTTCTGATCTCTCTCAAGCTGTGGGGCTCTTAAATATTTGCAATTTAGATTCTTCGCTAGGGTTTTGCTCATCCATTTGTACTGTGACCCCAAACTCTAAATGCTGGCAGACTGACCTGCTGTGATCCTGTCCTCACTGTACCTCTACACAACTGCAATATTACCCCCATCCAGCTCCCTAGCTCCAAGGCACTGACACGTGGCTCAGCTCTGAGGTGCCACCCTTTTGGGGAGAGGAGTGTGGAAGGTGGACAAAGCTAGATTCAGTCAGGTTCTGCAATTGAAGCTTCACGCTCACTGGTTCACCCTTTTTTGTCCAGAGAGAGGAAGTATGCAAAATAGGGAACAGGAACCTAGCTGAAGAACAAGAACTGGAGTTAATTCTTGCACAGCGAGCAGGATTCAAACTGTAATCCATGCACCCAATAAACATTTATACTCAAATCAATCCTCTTCCTTCAATTCCAGTTAACAACTCTTTATCTTCCAAATATTTTAAACTTTAAATCTGCACTCAATCGTCCTGGCAAATTCTGGTAAGGTTTACATGTTCAAACTCCTTCTCTATTTCTTTCTGACACTGGTATGAATTCCACAGGCAACAAGTATTCTGGAATCTCACCCACAGAATCCTCAGTCATTATTTATATACAACAGCCCAACTATATCATCTTCTCTCATGCTATACATACCAGTTTGGCTCAGTGTCAGGCCGCATTACTTCTGAATCAGAATGTCATAGAATCATAGAACCCTACAGTGCAGAAAAAGGCCCTTCGGCCTGTCGAGTCTGCACTGACCACAATCCCACCCAGGCCCTACCCCCATATTCCTACATATTTTACCCACTAATCCCTTTAACCTAAGCATCCTAGGACACTAAGAACCAATTTTAATACTACCAATCAACCTAACCTACACATCTTTGGACTATGGGAGGAAACCAGAGCAGCTGGAGGAAACCCACGCAGACACGAGGAGAACGTGCAAACTCCACTCGGACAGTGACCTGAGCCGGGAATCAAACCCAGGTCCCTGGAGCTGTGATGCAGCAGTGCTAACCACTGAGCAGCTCACAGGTTCAAGTTCCACTTCAGAGACCTGATCACATCATCCAGGCTGAAAAGCCGAGTTGGACAGGAGGAATGCTGTAATATCGGAGGTGCCACGCTTCAGATGAGGCCCCAGTTGCCCCCTCAGCTGAAAACAAAAATGACTGGATCAATTTTGTTTACCTTGACTTATAGAGATTTACAGCACAGAAACAGGCTCTTCAATTCAACTTGTCCATGCTGCCCAGATTTCACCACCAAGTTAATCCCAATTGCCTGTATTGGGCCCATATCCCTCAAAAGCCATCCTTCCCACGTAACTGTCTAAATGCTTTTTAAAAGACAAAATTGTATCTGCCTCTACCACTGTTCTAGCAGCTCATTCCAGACACTCACCATCCTCTGAGCTTCATCATTCATATTATGCACCAAATATTAAATATTTAACAGTTCAGTTGATGCAGTTCTGAAATTGCCAAATTTGCACACAGCAAAATCCCAAAGATAGCAATGAGATTATCTATTTTATCGTTGCTAATCATGAAATCAATATTGTCCAGGACACCTGCAGAACTCCTGCTTATCTGATGAATAGCTAACAGTGCAACACTCCTGCGGTGTTCACATCAATGATTTGGATGAAGATATCAAACATACAAGAGCTCAGTTTACTGATATCACAGAATATCAGGAAAGTAATCTAAGAGGAAGCAGACAGGCTGCAAAGGGATAACGATAGGTTAGATGAATGGGTTAAAATGTGTAAACTAGAATATAAACTTGTCACTTCGGAAGAATAGAAAAGAATAGTCCGCTTATACTATATAAGCGGACAGATTGCAGATCACAGACATACGGAGGGATCTGGGTGACTTGGTACATGAATCGCAAAAAAGCTGACATGCATAGATAGCCGGTGAATAGGAATGTTAATGAAATGTTAATTATTGCAAGCAGAACAGAACATAAACATAAGAAAGTTTCCCTGCGCTGTATACAGACCCTCAGTGTGATCACATCCAGAATACTATGTAATTTTGGTCTCATTTGAAAAAAGTTAAAACTGCATTGGAACCAGTTCAGAGAAAGTTCACTTGACTTATTCCCGGGACAAGGGGCTTATTTTATGAGATAAACTTGGATTTATACCCATTGGAGTTTCCAAAAAACAAGAAGCAATCTTATTGAATTATACAAAATCCTGAGGAATTTGGTAGAACGAACACCAGGACAATGCCTTCCCCCTTGTGGGAGCCACGAGAGACAGGAACACAGTTTAAGAAAATAAGGTCTCCTGTTTAACGTGAAGATGAGTTTTCTTTCTCAGAGGGTCTTTCGCCTGTGCAATTTTGTTCCCCCTGAAGCACTGAAACCGGTCATTGAATTTACTCAAGACAAACTTTTGACAGTAAAGGGATTACAGGGCAGACAGGAAAGTGGAAGTGACACCACACCAGATCAGTTACGGTTCTACTGAATGGTGCAGCAGATTCAAAGGGCTGAATGGTCTGCTCCAACTCAGACTCCTCAAAATTGACCCTCTGACAGTGCGGCACTCCCTCAGCACTGACCCTCTGACAGTGCGGCACTCCCTCAGCACTGACCCTCTGACAGTGCGGCACTCCCTCAGCACTGACCCTCTGACAGTGCGGCACTCCCTCAGCACTGACCCTCTGACAGTGCGGCACTCCCTCAGCACTGACCCTCTGACAGTGCGGCACTCCCTCAGCACTGACCCTCTGACAGTGCGGCACTCCCTCAGCACTGACCCTCTGACAGTGCGGCACTCCCTCAGCACTGACCCTCTGACAGTGCGGCACTCCCTCAGCACTGACCCTCTGACAGTGCGGCACTCCCTCAGCACTGACCCTCTGACAGTGCGGCACTCCCTCAGCACTGACCCTCTGACAGTGCGGCACTCCCTCAGCACTGACCCTCTGACAGTGCGGCACTCCCTCAGCACTGACCCTCTGACAGTGCGGCACTCCCTCAGCACTGACCCTCTGACAGTGCGGCACTCCCTCAGCACTGACCCTCTGACAGTGCGGCACTCCCTCAGCACTGACCCTCTGACAGTGCGGCACTCCCTCAGCACTGACCCTCTGACAGTGCGGCACTCCCTCAGCACTGACCCTCTGACAGTGCGGCACTCCCTCAGCACTGACCCTCTGACAGTGCGGCACTCCCTCAGCACTGACCCTCTGACAGTGCGGCACTCCCTCAGCACTGACCTCTGACAGTGTGACACTCTGTGACACTATCCCTGTTGTGTGTGTGTGGGGGTGTTTGCGGGTCTCAGTCTCTCGGTAACTGTGGAGGGGGAAGGGGGGGGGGAGGTGACCCCGCCCGGTCCCGGGAATGAGGAAGTGCGGCCCGCCCGGAGCCGCGCTGCGGCCTCTCCCTCCCGCCTCCGCCCGGCTGTGTGTACCCCGCCAGCGCGTTCTCCAGCTTCAGCGTGAGGGTTTCCTCCACGATGCGGTTGTTAATCTCCAGCAGGATCATGATGGCGGCGCTCCGACTCGCTCTCTCTCTCTCTCTCGGCCTCGCCTCACGCCCAGGCTCTTCCGGAAACAGGGCCGCAACCACTTCCGGCCTCAGGACCCCGGCAACAGGCGGCCGCAACGCGCCTGCGGCACAGCTTCCGGTCAGTGGAATAGGGGCCTGTCACAGCCGCAATGCAGTCTGGGACGGAATCACTGCCATTGCTAGTGATGAAACTACCAATATTTTAAATTTTGATTTGATTTATTATTGTCACATGTACTGACATACAGTGAAAAGTATTGTTTCTTGCGAGCTATGAAGACAAAGCATACCGTTCATAGAGAAGGAAACGAGAGGATGCAGAATGTAGTGTTCCATCATAGCTAGGTGCGGAGAAAGATTAACTCAATGCCGGGTAAGTCCATTCAAAAGTCTGACAGCACAGGGAAGAAGCTGTTCTTGAGTCAGTTGCTGCATGACCTCAGACTTTTTAAAATTTTTTTGCTGATGGAAAATGGTGGAAGAGAGAATGTCCGGGGTGCATCAAGTCCTTAATAGATCATAGAACATTACAGCGCAGAACAGGCCCTTCGGCCTTCGATGTTGCGCCGACTGATTAGGAACAAGCAGTGACCCTCTAACCTAAACCATTCCCCTTTCATCCATAAACTTATCTACTAACCTCTTAAACGCCACCAAACTTGGCGCATCTACAACTGACGCAGGCAGGGCATTCCATACCCTTACCACCCTCTGGGTAAAGAACCTACCTCTGACATCTGTCCTAAAACCACCACCCCTTCATTTAAAGCTATGTTCCCTCGTGCTAGCTTTCTCCATCCTAGGAAAAAGGCTATCACTGTCCACCCTATCTGAACCTCTAATCATCTTATATGTTTCAATAAGGTCTCCTCTTAGCCACCTTCTTCCTAACGAAAACAATCTCAAATCTCTCAGCCTCTCTTCATTCTTTAATTATGCTGGCTGCTTTGCTGCGACACTGGGAAATGTAGACATGGTCAATGGTTGGGAGGCTCGTTTGGTTGATGGTTTGGGCTACATTTATGACCTTTTGTAGTTTCTTGTGGTCTTGGGCAGAGTAAGAACCATACCAAGCTGTGATACTACCAGAAAGAATGCTTTCTATGGTGTATCTGTAAAAGTTGGCGAGAGTCATAGCTAACAAATTTCCTTCTGCTTCCGAGAAAATAGAGGCGTTGATGGGCTTTCTTATTTGTAATGTTAGCATGGAGGGACCAAGACTGGTTACTGGTGATCTGGACACCAAAATCTTGCAGCTTTTGACCCTTTCCACTTCATCCCCAATGATGTAAACAGGGACTTGTTCTCCTTTACGCTTCCTTTAAGTCAATGACAATCTTCTTCTTTTTGTTGACATTGAGGGAGAGATTATTGTTGCTGCACCAATTCACCAAATTCTCTATCTCATTCCTGTACTCTGTCTCATCATTATTTAAGATCCAACTCCTGCAGTGGTGTTGTCAGCAAACTTGAAAATCAAGTTTGAGGAAATTTGGCTGCATAGTCAGAGGTATATAAGGAGTATAGTGAGGGGCTGAGAACACAGCCCCGTGGGGCACTGGTGTTGAGGATGTTCATGGAGGAGGTGTTGTTGTCAATCCTTACTGATTGTGGTCTATGAGTTAGGAAGTTCAGGATTCGATTGCAGAAGCAGGAGCTGAAGCCCAGGCCACTGAGTTTGGAGATGAGTTTTGAAGGAATAATGGGGTTGAGCTATTATCAATGAATAGATATCGGACATAGGTATCTCTGTTATGCAGGGTAGACCAGAACACCTCATTCGCCTGACGAAGGCTACAAAGGCCGAAAGCTTGCAAGTTTACTATCAAATAAATCGGTTGGATTTAAAATTGGTGTTGTCAGACCTCTTATTGAGTTTATCCAGGGTTGAGTGCAGGGCCATAGCAATAGGCAAACTGTAGTGAATTGGGCAATATGGTAGGCTGGAATTGATTCATACCTTGACCTAGCCTTTTGAAGCACTTCATAATAATGGATGTCAGAGCCACTAGATGTAAATCATTAAGGCATGCTGCTTGGCTTTTCTGAAGTACCAGAATGATGGCTGTCTTCTTGAAGCAGATGGGAACCTCAGAGTGTTGTAAAGAAAGGTTGAAGACGTTCCTGGAGTTCCAGAATCAATTAGATCAGAAAATCTCCAGTGGGTTGTGGCAGGGAGAAGGAAAAATGGAGGAAAGTAGTCAATAAAATATTGAAAGTCTGAACTAAAACTTGATAATGATAGAAATATTCAGCAGGTCACTCAGCACCACTAGGGACAGAAACCAATTTTACCTTTGTTCACTAGGTGGTTTTTGAATGAGTTAAAATCTCTCTCAATTGTTTCAGTTGCTTGATTTTGTAAAATAACTCAGACTATTTAAAGATGTAACTGCTGTTAAGCATGTGCAGAGGCAGAGAAATGAAGAGGAGAGAAATAAATAAAAACAAAAGTTTGTGATGAAGTTTAAAGTGGGAAATATTAAATGATGAGAATGTGGAATGTGAAATTGAAGCTAAAGATCAGCTATGATCATTTTAATTGGTGGAACAGTTTACTTCTCCGTCAGACTTTCTGTTTTCTATCTGTTATAGATTCCCACATCCTGGCTCTGGAATGTTTCTAACAAAGGTACCAAAAGGCCATTATGGGAATTGAATGAATGACAAATTCAAAAACAACAAGATCCTTCATCACACGGGGCAGAATAGTAGGGAATGGAATTTTGGAATCTGAGACTGAAAGTCTGTGAGGCCTGTTGTTGTTCAAGCTATCCAAGTTGGAGCAATGTTTGGTGAGAATTCAAAAGTGAGATATTCAAATATGGAGATTTGAAACTCTCATGAGAAAGACAAAGTTTCAGTGAGATTGGTTGGCTAATAATGTGACAAATATATGGGTGGGTTGTTAAGAAATCCATGGAATTAGGTTTGGTTGCATCTATTGTGTAGTGTGATGTGTCAGACTAATTGACATGTGCCTCATAGTTACCCTGAATGTTAGAACGTAAGATGGATATTGCACATTGGTATATCTTTTTAAAATTGCAAAGTTTATGTTTGCTTGTTCCAAACCCCTGGAGTCTTGGGCTTTCTCAAACTTTTGTCCATCTAAATATCCCCACACAACCCAGGGTTAAGATTCATAACAACATTCCTTAATACCTCATGTCGTTCTAAAATGTGGTACCCAGGATTGGATGCAATACTCCAGCTAAGGTCTAACTAGCATCTTAAACAAGTTCAACATAGTGCTGCACTCTATGCCCCTATTAATAAAGCCCTATTTAGCATTATACCCTTTAATTTATAATGCCTATCCATGTTCTCTCAATCAAACTTCACACTTCCCTGCATTAAATCTCATCTGCCACATACCTACCTATTGCATCAGCATGTCTATGTCCCTTTGAAGTTCTATGTTCCTTCTCAGTGCACAATACTTCATATCATTTGAATCTTTTGTAATTGTACCCTGTGCACCAAGGCCTGAGTCATTAACATGTAATCAGGAAAACAAGAGTCCCCAAACTGACCCCTGGCAAACTCCACTACAAAACTTCCTCTGACCTGAAAAACATCCATTAACCATTACCAGACATTTAGCTAATATTGTATCCATATTCCAAAGTTCCCTTTATTCTATGAACTATAATTTTTCTCCTGTCTGTTGTGTGGCACTGTATCAAACACCTTTTGGAAGTCCATGTACACAACATCAACAGCGTTACCCTCATCAATCCTATTACTTCTTTAAAAGACTCCAGCAAATTAATGAATTATATCTTTCCCTAAGAAATCATTGATGGCTTTCCTTAATTTGCTCAAGTGGTTATCAATTTTGTCCTGAATTTAACTTTCTAGGAGCTTCCCACCGTTGAGGTTAAACTGACAGACATGCAGTGGCTGAGTTTATTTATACACCCTTATTTATCTTTTGCAATTCTCAGTCCTCTGGCACCAAGCCTTAGACTGAAAAATTATAGTGAGGACCTCTGCAATTTCCACTCTCACTGCCCTCAGTATCCATGGATGCATCTCATCTGACCCTGGTACTTTGTCAACTCGTAAGTGCAGACAGCCTATAAAGTAGTTCCTTGTGTCAATTCTAAAGCCTTCAAGTGTTTGAAATTGTCACTAATAGATGCACTGGGGCAACAAGATGTTCCACCATTAATTGCTCTCCTGCTAATTTGAACACTCCTTTCCAGAATACATTCCAATTCTTCTATAATTTTCTTCTTCAATCTTCATAAATTACAGCTTTATTCAAAACATTTATATATCTATCCTAATCTGCCCCAAGCCCTTGATCATTGACCATTCATGGGGCTGTTTAAGGGTCTCTTGGACAGCCACATGAGCGGTATGCAGATAGAGGGATATATTAGGACTGTTTAACTACGGCTTTTTTTCCACAGGTAATTCGGTCCATACTTGACCAACATTGAGCGTGCATTCGGCAGGTGGTGCGAGTACAGCTCTTGGATGTTGATTCATGGGTTGCCTGGTACCTCATGTCGTAAATGAGTGCTTTATGTGGACCATCTGAAGGGCACCATGACAGCTCACAGACTATCGATGTGGCTGTGCAGACACTTGGAATTGGGCCGGTGTCTGCGGGAGTTTGCGTGTTCTCCCCGTGGTTGCGTGGGTTTTCTCCGGGCGCTCCGGTTTCCTCCCACAACCCAAAAATTCGCTCTTAGGCTGATTGGGAAACAAATTGTCCCTATAGTGAGAGTCTTCCATATTAGGAATAACCTAAATCTATAATAGGATAATGGAATTGCTACTATATAGTTATGACGGCGGCGCGGGCTCGTTGGGCCGAAGGGCCTGTTTCCCGTGCTGTGTTGCTCTTAAAAAAAAAATTCACTGACCTCGATCAGACCCTCCTAAAGCCTCCAATGTTAAAATTTTGTATGGCCTTGTGAGTCCTTCTGTTTGTATCCTGTTCCAGATCTTTGGGCATTTTGTTACAATTTTAAGGTTTATAAAATCGATATTTTTTGAGACTTTTCCTTTACTTTAGGATAAAATGAAGTGGGTCAAGTGAGCAGTTCTGAAGTCTGCTTGACAACAGATCTGGCTGATGTACCTGTTAAAGATTGAAGGGCAATCCAGGTATTTTGCTGGAAAGATGATACAAGGTGGTCACATTTGGAGACAATGGCAGAAGTATCTCTGTTTACAGTAGCTGGACTGCAAGTATTCAACATTGCAGTATGGGTGTTAGGAATATTGGGTTATAAGTAGTTTTACTTTGAATTGTCTATTAACCTTCCAAAATAAAAGAGAACTGGAGTTGCAAGAACAGTTAACATTTCTACATGGTTATAAGGCCCATACCATTCATATTGCCATGGAGATAGGCTTCAAGAGGAGAAAGATTTCTAATATATCCTGGAAATTCACAGACATGGTAGCACAGTGGTTAGCACTGTTGCCTCACAGCGCCAGCTCACAGATTCGATCCCTGGGTTGGGTCACTGTCTTTGCGGAATCTGCATGTCCTCCCCATGTCTGTGTGGGTTTCCTCTGGGTGCTCCGGTTCATGCTAGGATGGAAGATCAGCCATGATCCAGCAAATTCTGCGGCAGGCTTGAGGGGCTGAATGGCAGACTTCTGTTTCATTTTTCTGTCCTACAAGAGGTGAGACCTTTCTAATTATGAGTGTGATCGATGTCGAAAAGATGTTTGACTTTTGGGGAGAAAGGACCATAATCATAAATGAAGTAGTTATACAATGGGGAATTGAGAAGAAACTTCTTTACCCTGAGAGTAGTGAGAAAGTGAAAGCTGCAGATACAGAGAATACTTGAAGTGAATGGTGCAGATGTATTTAAGGGAAAAGTGAGATAAACACAGGAGGGAGAAAGGAATAGAAGGATATGTTGATGGGCGAGATGAAGAAGGATGGGATGAGGTTTCTGAGAAAAATAAATGCTGGATCAGGACCAATTGGCCTGTTTTGTGGTTTTAAATTCTTTGTAAGTAAACCCTGCTTGAGATCAACTTCTGCGTTCTTTCTCCAGTACAGCCTAGAGCCAGTTTTTGTGTGGTAGTTTCCTGTGTGTATTTGTTTAGGTTTATTTATTAATGTCAGAAGTAGGCCTACATTAACACTGCAATGAAGTTACTGTGAAAATCCTCTAGCCACCACACTCCAGTACCTGTTCGGGTACATTGAGGGAGAATTTAGCACGGTCAATGCACCCTAAACAGCACATCTCTTGGATGGTGGGAGGAAACCAGAGCACCCGGAGGAAACCCATGCAGACAAGGGGAAAATGTACAGACTCCACACAGACAGTGACCCAACCCGGGAATTGAACCCAGGTCCCTGTGAGGCAGCAGTGTGTGCCTCTGTGCTGCTGTAAGGAGAGGAACCCGGCATCTTATATAGATGCCGAGTGTCAATTTCCCAATGAAATTTATGTCACATGGGTGAAAAGATTTTTTTTTCACTCTGTCTAAGGATGAAAGCATCATTGGTTAGATCAGCATTTATCACCCATTCCTAACTTGCCTTGAAATGATGGCGGTGAACTGTCTTCTTGAACTGCTGCAGTCCATGTGGTACACCCACAAATAGGGAGGAAGTTCCAGGATTTTGAACCAGTGACAGTCAAGGATATATTTCCCAGTCAGATAGTATGTGGCATGGAAGGAAACTTGCAGATATAAGTCTGCCACCCATTTAGATGGTAGAGGTTGCGGATTTGGAAGGGGTCTTAGTGATTTCTTGCATTGAGTCTTGTAGATGCTATGCTTTGCTATGACTGTGCATCAGTGGTGGAGGAAGTGTGTGTTGAAGATGGTAGATGAGGTATCAACCAAGCAGGCTGCTTTGTTGAACATCATGAGTGTTGTTGGAGATGCATCCAGGCAGGTAGAGAGTATCCCATCACACTCCTGACTGTAAGGATCTGTCCACTTCAATCTAACTGGCTTACTAAAGTACACTTAATCAGAAATTGTCTGCATTATCTGATCTGGGGATCCTCTAAAAGGATAAAGGTCTCCACAAAAGGTCTGAATGATGGATTATTATTTTAGTGCTTGGGGTTTCCCTGTGCAGCCCCTGCTCTGATGTGACTCAGCCCAAGGAGCTAGTTGGGAAATGTAACACAGCAAGAATTAACTGGGAACCTCCCACAAATCGGTAATTGGATTAATTGGGGTATTTTGCGCTGAAAAGAATGAACATAATGAGAACTGTTTATTCCACAGCCCAGGAGGTGGGCATTTGATTAGTAACTCAAAGTTTGCTCAGTGTTACTCCATCAGTTACACTTGGCAAAAATATTTACCCATGATGATTCATTCTCATAATCAGGATTGTGCTGTGTGGGATCAGGCTAAATTAATAACTAGAAACTATTTCTGGTTAATGTGCAATCCCTTTGTGTGTAAATGTTTATGGTTCCTGAGATTGGAAACTCTTTGTGCTGACAGTCACTCTTCAGCCCTGGCGACAAAGCACTGAAAGCACTGATGCACTGCTCTCTCCTGCCTGAACTGGAGCCCACTGAATTCCTCAAATTTATCTTCCCCCCTTCAACAACTCGTAACTCTACTTATTCCCAAATTCTTCCAATATATCAATCCTACTGTCTTATCTGGAAAGGTTCTGCTAACATGTACAACCCACTCTGACCCTGCACTCCATGTCACACTTTTTGCCAGATTATGAGGAATATGTTTTGTTTGATAGATGACCACTTCCACCCCTCAGCTGTAGCCTCCAATCTCTCATTTTGTAAAGTGAGTTGAGAAGCGAGTTGTGAAGAGGGTATAAAGAGACTGCAAAGATTTACAGACAGGTTAAGTGAGTTGGCAACAAGCAGACCGATGAAGCCTAATGTGAAGAAGCGAAAGGTCATAAGAATAGCTCTTTACTCATAAGAATAAAAAATCGGGCTTGACAAGCTGTATCTCTATTTCTCCTATTTCTTATGTTCCAATCAGGGTCAGTGAGGGTTGATCAGGGTCAGTCGGGGTAGGATATCACCAATAAAAGGGAAAAACAACACACAATTACCACAAACACACTGTGCACCAGAAGAACATAGTTGCCAATAAACATTTCCACTCCTCATTTCTTTACTCTCTTCAGTGTACATGTAACAGCAAGTGCTTCTAGTGAATATACAGAAACACAAACAAAAGAGATGTAGTAAAAGAGAGAGAGAGATCCTGTTATATATTGTAAAGCAAACATCTTTGTGTGATTAGTCACAAAATGTGCTGTGACATTACCAGAGGCATTCGTAGGTTTTTATCTCTCTTCCACGTCAGACTTCAATCTGGCAACAGCTCTTAAATAAATCTGTATTGAGTTGGTTCAAAACCTACATTATGACACCACTTTATCGTTTGTCTTGTTGGTAATACTGGCTAAAACACTAATATATAGCAGTTCTGTATTAGAAAGTGGCTTTTACTGAGGCCGTGGATAGAATGTTACCCTGGGCTTCCTGACCCCAAAGTCAGGAGCAAATGGGCACCTGAGCTTGAACTTGGCAACAGCAAGCCGGGAGGAGCACATTTCCCAAGGCAGCTTCTGAACTTTCCTTTGTTGTGTTTGTATTTACCTCAGCACTCTTGAGTTTGATACTCTCCCTCAACTTTTCTTGATCATGACTCTGTTATTTGATACTTCTTTTATTCATTCATGGGACATGGGTGTCACTGGCTGGCCAGCATTTATTGCCCATCCCTTGTTGCCCTTGAGAAGGTGGTAGTGAGCTGCCTTCTCGAATTGCTGCAATCCATGTTCTGTGGGTTGACCCACAATACCATTAAGGAGGCAATTCCAGTATTTTGACCCAGTGATTGTGAAGGAACGGTAATATATTTCCAAGTTAGGATGGTAAGTGGCTTGCAGGGGCACTAGTAGATGGTGGTGTTCCCATGTATCTGCTTCCCTTGTCCTTCTAGATAGAAGTAGCCATGGATTTGGAAGGTATTAAGGATCTTTGGTGATTTGCTGCAGTGCATCTTGTACATAATACACACTGCTGCTACCGACCATCAGTGGTACAAGGATTGAATGTTTATAGATGTGATGCTAATCAAGCGGGCTGCTTTGTCCTGGATGGTGTCGAGCTTTTTGAGTGTTGTTGAAGCTGCACCCATCCAGGAAAATGGGGAGTATTCCATCACACTCCTGACTTGTGCCTTCTAGATGGTGGACAGGCTTTGGGGAGTCAGGAGCTGAGTTACTTGTCACAGTATTTTGAGCTTCTGATCTGCTCTTTTAGCCATTGTGTTTATGTGGTGAGTTCAGTTGAGTTTCTGGTCAATGGTAACCCCAAGGATGTTGACAGTGGGGGTTTCTGTGATGGTGACACCATTGTATGTCAAGGGTCTGTGGTTGGAATGACTCTTATTGGTGATGGTGATTGCCTGGCATGTGTGTGGTGTGAATGTTATTTGCTGCTTGTCAGCTCAAGCCTGGATATTGTCCAGATTTTGTTGCATTAAACATGGACTGCTTCAGTACCTGAGGAGTTGCGAATGCTGCTGAACATTGCACAATCGTCAACAAACATCCCCACTTCTGACCTTTATGATGGAGGGAAGGTCATTGATGAAGCAGCTGAAGATTGTTGGGCCTCGGTGACTCCCCTGAGGGATTACTGCACTGATGTCCTGGAGCTGAGATGACTGACCCCTCACAAACACAACCACCTTCCTACGTACTAGGTGTGGACTCTAACTAGTGGAGAGGTTTCCCCCGATACTCATTGATTCCAGTTTCGCTAGGACTCCTTGATGCCACACTCAGTCGAATGTGGCCTTGATGTCAAAGGCTGTCACTCGCATCTCACCTCTGGAATTCAGTTGTTTTGCCCATTGACCTCATAGAAGTTTGAACTGAATTGTTTCTGAACAGCTCCTACAGAGTATCTGCAGTTTTACCCAATAACAGAGATGCTTTAGTATGATTTGGACAGGCTGAGTGTGTGGGCAAATGCAGTATAATGTGGATAAATGTGAAGTTATCCGTTTTGGTAGCAATAATAGGAAGACAAATTATTACTTGAATGTGTGTAAATTGAAAGAGGCAAATACTCAATGAGACATTGATGTCTTGTGAATCAGTCACTAAAGTTAATATCCAGGTACAGCAGGCAGTAAAGAAGGCATGGCCTTCATAGCGAGAGGATTTGAGTAGAGGGATAGGAATGTTTTACTTCAATTGTAAAGAGTATTGGTGAGGCCACACCTGGAATATTGTGTGTGCAGTTTTGTGTCCTTATCTGAGGAAGGATGTCCTTGTTATCGAGGGGGTAAGGGAAGGTTTACCAGGCTGATTCTTGGAGTGGCAGGTCTGCCATATGAGGAGAGACTAAGTCTGTTAGGATTATATTCGCTGGAGTTTAGAAGAGTGAGAGGGAATCTCATAGAAACTTATAAAATTCTAACAGGATTACACAGAGTAGATTCAGAAAGAATGTTTCCAATAAAGAAAATCAGAACTATGAGAGGAGTAGGCTATCTGGTCCCTCGAGCCTGCTCCGCCATTCAATAAGATCATGGCTGATGATTCCGTGGACTCAGCTGCACTTACCTGCCCACTCACCATAAGCCTTAATTCTTTTACTGTTCAAAAATTTATCTATCCCTGCCTTAAAAACATTCAATGAAGTAGTCTCAGCTGCTTCACTAGGCAGGGAATTCCACAGATTCATAACCCTTTGTGTGAAGAAGTTCCTCCTCAACTTAGTCCTAAATCTGTTTTCCTTTATTTTGAGGCTATGCCCCCTAATTCTAGTTTCACCGACCGGTGGAAACAACTTCCCTACTTCTATCTTATCCATTCCCTTCATAATCTTATATGTTTTTACAAGATTCCACCTCATTGATGGTGGGGGAGTCCAAAAATAAGGATCGTAGTTTAAGGACAAGGCATAAACCTTCTAGAAGTGAGGTGAGGAGAAATTTCTTCAACTACCACAGAATGTAGTTAAGGCCAAAATGTTGTCTGATTTCAAGAAGAAATTATGTCTAGCTGTTGAGGTTAAAGGGATCAAGGGATATGGGAGAAGGGGGATCAAGATATTGAATTTGATGATCAGCCATGATCAAAATGAATGATGGAGCAGGCCCAAAGGGCCGAATGGCCTACTCCTGCTTCTAGTTTTTATGTTTCTATGACTAGACCCTATCCCCATAATCGCATGTATTTATCACGCTAATCCCCCCTAACCTGCACATCTTGGCACACTAAGGGGCAATTTAGCATGGCCAATCCACCTAACCCGCACATCTTTGGATTTCGGAGCGGAAACTGCAGCACCTGGAGGAAACCCATGTCGACACAGGAAAAACAAGGAAGAACATGCAAACTCCTCAGAGACAGTGATCAAAGGCCCAGGTGTCTGATGCTGTGACACTAACTATTGTACTCATGACTGAACATATCGATATGACATGGAATCGTCAACTGATGTGGAATCTTGTCTAAATGGGTAAGTGCTAAGTGTCCATCTACCATATGAAGAAAGATAGATTTTATCTATCAGGCCGGCATCCTGTTAGACTCCGATATGAAACCACTGACTATATTTCCTCCCTCTCCACTATCCCTGGACTCAGTACAATAAGGATTCACTACTTGTGTAATCCCTGAGGGAGAAAGGCAAGGCTGGCTATGTTGATAGGCCACAGGAATCTGAAACATGATAAATGCAGTTGTTGCTGAACATTGATTGAGAGGTGATATAATCTCAGCTATTAACAGGAACAATAGGCAAGAGTTTAGATTGCTGAACCAAATATGGTGTGGTCAGTTTTGCTAAAACTGGAATCTCCTCCACCCTAAATACCATGTTGGGCATGGGTTGAATGATCCCACAGAGGAATATTTCACTTCAGGCACCATCAGTAACTTTCCTTGTGTTAATACAACATTGGAAGGCAAAGCAAACTTTCTAAATGCTGGTAGACTAGTTTTGAAAGACTGTTTTGGTCCTGTGTCAGATCTCCCCTCGGAGAACAGCAGACCTGGAACTCCTGCAGTCTCTGTACATTCACTGATCATTGACACAAGAGGCCATTTAGCCCCTCAAGTCTGTTCAATAAGATCATGGCTGACCTGTGACCTACTTCCATATGTTTGCCTTTGCTCCATGTCTTTTAATACCATTGGCTGACAAAAATCCACCTATCTCAAGTTTAAAAATTAATGATTGATTTGGTATTAATCACAATCTGAGGAAGAGGATTCCAAAATTTTACTACTGCTTGTATGAACAAACATTTCCTAATTTCACACCTGAATGTTCTGGCTCGAATGTATTGACTGTACCTCATAGTTTGAGACTCCCAATTCCAGTGAGTATTGTGTTTCTCCCTACTGACTACCCATAACAGCTGGAAAATTTTCATCCCTGAACATTTTATATTTCCCAGTTTACTAGTTACTATATTTCCCACTTACTAGTAACTAGTAAGACTTCTCCTTGTACTTTAATCCTTGGAGGATATTTCAGATAAACCTACACTGCACTTCTCCCCAGGCCCAAATCTTCTTGTTGATGTTATCAAAAAATGGCTGAAAGCACTGCAAAGATTATGGGCACTCACAATATTCTGCCATAACATTGAAGACGTGTGCTCCAGAACTTGCTTACCTTACCCAAACATTCTAGTACAGCTGGCATCTACCCAGCAATGTGGAAAATTGCCCAGGTATATTCTGTACACAAAATCAGCACGAATCCAACTTGGCCAATTACTGCCCCATCAGTCTACTCTCAATTATCAATAAAATAATGGAAGGGTCATCAACAGTGTTATCAATCAGTTCCTGATCTTATTTTAGTCTTGGTTCAAACAAGGATAAAAGGCCCAAGGATAAATGCCAGAGTGAGGTTCTTGACATCAAGACAGTATTTGACTGAATATGTCATCAAGGAGCCCTAGCAAAACTGGAGTCAATGGGAATCAGAGGCAAAACTTCCTGCTGGTTGGAATAATATTTAGCACCAAGGAAAATGGCTGTGGTCAATCATCTCAGTTCCAGCACATCACTGCAGGAGATCCTCAGGGAAGTGTCCTAGGCACAACCATCTTCAGTTGCTTTATCAATGATCTTCCCTCCATCATAAGATCAGAAGTGGGGATGTTCGCTGGTGATTGCACAATGTTCAGCACCATTCGCGACTCCTCAGGTACTGAAACAATTTATGTCCAAGTCCATCGAGATCTGGACAATATCCAAGCTTGTGCTGATAAGTGGCAAGTAACATAAATGCCACATAAGTACCAGGCAATGACCATCTCCAACAGGATCTAACCATCACCCCTTTACATTCAACGACATTACCATCACTGTATCCCCCACTAGTAATATCGTGGGTGACCAGAAACTGAACTGGACCAGCCATATAAATACTGTGCCTCCCAGAGCAGGTCAGGGGCTAGAAATCCTGCAGTGAGTAATTCATTTTTTGAATCCACAAAGCCTGTCTGCTATCTACGAAGCACAAGTTCTGAGCATGATGGAATATTCCCCAAATGTCTGGGTGAGCTGCAACAATACTCAGGAAGTTTGACACGAGCCAGGATAAAGCAGATCTGTTTGATTGTTACTCCTCTTACAAACATTCAATCCCTCCATCACTGATGAACTGTAGCAGCTGTATGTACCATCTACAAGATGCACTACAGGAACTCACTGAGGCTCCTTAGACAGCATCTTCAAAACTCATGACCTTTATCATCTAGAATGACAAGAGCAGCAGATACTTGGGAACAGGTACCTTAAGCAGCTGGTTTACATGCGTACTGAGGTCCCTCTGATTGTCAATGCTTCCCAGGGTCATGCCATTTATCGTGTATTCCCTTGTCTTATTTGTCCTGTCCATCGGTTCACACTATCCAGGTTGTATTTCATTTGTCACTGATCAGTCCAGCTGACCAGCCCATCTATATTCTCCCAATCTCAAATCCCTCTCTCTTTCTCCAATCTCCTCCAGTCCCATGGCTCTCTACAATCTTGTTCTCCTCTAATTCTGGTCTCTTGAGCATCCCAGATTTTAATTGCTCTATCACTGGTGACCGTGCCGTCAGTTGTCCCAGCCCCAAGCTCTGGAATTCCCTCTGTACATCTCACTGTTCTCGTGTTGTTTCTATATATTAATACACTTCTTAAAAACTTTTCTCACAAAGCTTTTGGCCCTCTGACCAAATACATTTTTGTGTGGTTTGTTGTGTAAGTGTCTTGGGATGTATTACTGGCCAGAATTCTCTGGTTGTTCACTCTGGCGTAGGGATGACATCAGTGGAATTCCCATTTACAGCGATGGGACCAGAGAATTCCACTGTTAGCAAACAGCCCACCACCTCCCACCGACAGGAAACACGCAGCTGGGAGCCAGAGAATTTCACCCATCAGGTTAATGGAACTGTGTTGTTGATGTTCTGTAATAGCCTGATAGAGGCATGATACTAGAATACATTCAGTGGGTGTGACTGTGATACTGATATTGTCCATACCATAAGCATTCCCTCCCAATGACAGGGGTGTAATATTTTAATGTGTTGATTAATAAATAAGAGTGTTTGGGGTGTGAGCTTGAAACTATAATCTCCACCCTAGCTCACCATATTAAATAAATTGTTGATCTATTTCACAGAGACACAGTTACAGGAACAAATGGGAATATTTCACAAATGATGCTCAGAGATGACCACATTTATGTAATGAGAGTGTAGCTCTGTGAAATCAGCTGTGGCAATACCAGGGCAGGAGCTTCAGGTTTGATCAGTGGGGGATCATAAGAACTACTGTCAAAGCCTTTAGATACATTTTCAAACTACAATTTGTGACAATTTTCATTCACTTGTAAAATAAAATGATAATAAAAATGTTCTAGTTTGATATTATTGTAGATTTAATTTCCTTTATCTGATCATTACCCTCTTTTTCATTGAGTCAAACAGGTGCAGATTAAGTCCAGGAAAACAGCCGTGACCTTTTACTGTTGACCCCTTGTTGATATCAGCAGAGGCGGCTTTTCAGCAGTTTTGCATCAGTCCATATCTCAGATTCACAAAAATACTTCCTTCATTTCCTCGTGAAAATCATAAAGACCTGGAGCAGGAATTGACCATTCTGCCCATCAAGCCTGTTTCACCATTCAACAAAATTATAGCTGCTCTGATTGTGCTCTCAACTCCACTTTTTGTCTGACCCCTTAACCCTTAACTCCCTTGTCAATCAAAAATCTCTCGAATTCAGCCTTGAGTAGATTCATTGATCCAGCCTCCACTGCTCTCTGTGAAAGAAAATTCTCAACACAAACAGCACAAATTTCTCCTCATCTCTGTCTTTACTGGAAGACCTCTTATATCTGTGTTCTGTTGTTCTAGATTGCTCCACGAGAGGAAATATCCCAAACCCCCTCAGAATCATAGAGTCATAGAATCCCTGCAGTGCGGAAGGAGTCCAGTCGGCCCATTGAGTCTGACTGACCACAATCTCATCCAAGCGCCATTCTCGTAATCCCACATATTTACCCTGCTAGTGACCTTGGCAGTAGAAGCAATTGAGCATGGCCAATCCGCCTAACCTGCACATCTTTGGAGTGCGGGAGGAAACTGGAGTACCCAGAGGAAACTGGAGGAAACCCATACAGACATGGGAAGAATGTGCAGACTCCACACAGACAGTGACCCAAACACTTGGGGCAGTAGCTGCATCCAAAACAAATATATTCTTCCTTAAGAATAGATGTAAAGGCTGCTCCCAGTGTGATAACACAAATGCCTGTTACAGCTCTAACACATTTATCCTCCATCCCTCTTGTAACAACAATCCATTTGTTTTCACTTGCATGCTAACATTCGTGTGCAAGGACACCCAGAACATTCTGTGTTGCAGCATTTTGCACTGTCTGCATTGAAATAACACTCTGTTTCTCTATTCTTTCTGCAAAGTAAATTACTTCACATTTTCCTACCTTATCTTCCATCTCCCAAACTTTTGTCCATTTATTTAATCTTCTTTTTATATAATATTCTTTTACAGATTCTTCATATCCTCCTCCCAACTTGGTTTCCTGCATTTTGATTTGATTTGATTTATTATTGTCACATGTATTAACATATAGTGAAAAGTATTGTTTCTTGTATGCTACACAGACAAAACATTCAGAACATAGAGAAGGAAATAAGAAGGTGCAGAATGTAATGTTACAGTCATAGCTAGTATGTAGAACATAGAACATCACAGGCCCTCGGCCCTCGATGTTGCGCCGACCAATTAGGAAAAAGCAATGACTCTCCAACTTAAACCATTCCTTTTTCGTCCATAAACTTATCTACTAACCTCTTAAACGCCACCAAACTTGGCAAAGTAAATCTTTGTTGTAGAGAAAGATTAACTTAATGCAAAGTAAGCCCATTCAAAATTCTGACAGCAGCAGGGAAGAAACTGTTCTTGAGTCAGCTGGTCAGTGACTTCAGACTTCTGCATCTTTTTCCTGGTAGAAGAGAGAATGTCTAGGGTGCATGGGGTCCTTAATTATGCTGGGTGCTTTGCCGAGGCAGTGGGGAGTGTAGATAGAGCCAGTGAAGGCTGGTTTGCATAATAGATTGGGCTACATTCACCTTTTGTAGTTCCTTACGTCTTGGGCAGAGCAGGAGCAATACCAAGCTGTGATACAACCAGAAAGAATGTTTTCTATGGTACATCAATAAAAGTGTCATAGCTGACATGCCAAATTTTTTAGTCTTCTGAGAAAGTAGAGGTTGGTGGTCTTTCTTAACTATAATGTCAGCCTGGGGGATCAGGACAGGTTGTGATGATCTGAACACCTAAGAACTTGGAAGTCTCAACCTTTTCTACTTCATCCCTGTTGATGTAGACAGGGGCATGTTCGCCTTTATGCTTCCTGAAATCCATGGAAATCTCCTTCATTTGTTGACATTGAGGGAGGGATTATTGTTGCTGCACCAGTTCACCAGATTCTCTCTCTCATTCCTGTATTCTGTCTCGTCATTGTTTGAGATCTGACCCATTATGGTGGTGTTGTCAGCAAAGTTGAAAATCTTATTGGAGGGGAATTTGGCCACACAGTCAGAGGTGTATAAGGGGTATAGTAGAGGGCTGAGAACACAGCCTTGTGGGGCACCGGTGTTGAGGATGATCGTGGAGGAGGTGATGTTGTCTATCCTTACTGATTGTGATCTGTGAGTTAGGAAGTTTAGAATCCAGTTGCAGAGAGAGGAGCCAAAGCCCAAGCTATGGTGTTTGGAGATGAGTTTCATGGGAATAATGGTATTGAAGGCTGAGCTGTAGTCAATAAATAGGAGTCTGACATAATCTGGCATATCTTTGTGTCATCAGTAAACTTGGCTACATAGAGTCATATGCTGGAATTTTACTGCCATGCCCATCATGGTAATCAGAATGGGCAAGGAGCGGATAATGGGAACGTTCATAAACCTTGGGTGGAATTTTCTGGTCTTGAGTTGAGCGAGGTCATAAAATCCCACACAGAGTCTACAGCGAATGGCCTAGGGATGGGATTTTCCAGCTATAGCCTCCCTAAAATTGGAAAATCCTGACCGAGGTTATGGATCTTTGCACGGTCCATCCCCCATCCACTATAATTCCCAGGGTGGGTGGGACAGAAAATCTTCCCCCCATGTGGTCTGCATTGACAATACCTATGACTAAAAGTGTGCTAATCCCATTTTCCAGCACTTTTTCCATATCTTTGAATATTTTGATACTTCAAGTTCTCATCCAAATATTTTTTAAAAGTTGTAAGGTTTCTGGCCTCCACTCCCAGGCAGCACATTCCAGAGTCCCACCACCCTCTGAGCAAAAAAGTTTTTTCTCAAATCCCCTCTGAATCTCCTGCTCCTTACCCTAAAACTATGCCCTTTGTGATTGGCACACCCCACCACACCCCCAGCGAAGGCAAACAGCTGCTCCTTACTCTGACCAAATCCCTCATAATCTTACACACCTCAATCATGTCCCCCCCTTAGCCTTCTCTAAAATAAACAATCCAAGCCTTTTCAGTCTCTCTCTTAAGCTCAAATGTTCCGTCCCAGGCAACACCCTGACGAGTCTCCTCTTTTTCCTCTCTAGTATAATCACATCCTTCTTATAGTGAGGTGACCACAGCTGCACACAGTACTCCAGCTATAGCCTAACCAATGCTCTGTACAGCTCCAACAGTATCTCCTTGCTCTTATACTCTGAAGCTCGATTGATAAAAACAAATGCTTTCTTAACTTGCTGTGCCAACTTCGAGGATCTGTGAAAAAGTACCCCAAGATTCTTCAGTTCCTCTGAGTTTCCCAGTGTCCTGCCATTCATTAAATACTCCTTCATCTTGTTACTTCTTCCAAAGTGCCTCATCTTGCACTTCTCAGGGTTAAAGACTATCTGCCACTGCTCTGTTGATTTGACCAATCCATCCACATCTTCCTGCAACCTACAACCATCTTCTTCACGATTAACCACCTTACCAATCTTTGTGTCATCTGCAAACTTGCTTACCATTCCTCCTCATTTTCATCTATGATCATTTATGTATGTAACTAACAATAAGGATCCCAGTACTGATCATTATGGTACAATATGGACACTGGCCTCCACTCACTTGAGCAGCCTTCTACCACTAGCCTTTGTGTCCTATTGTTAAGCCAGTTTCTAATCTGTCTGTGAATTCCCTGAGTTCCATGTGCTTTAACCATCTCAATCGGTCTCCCATGTGGGATCTTGTCACAATCTTTGCTAAAATCCACATAAAGTACATCAACTGAGCTTCCCTCATCCACAGCTTGATCACATTTCTGAAAAATTTTAACAGATTTGTTAGGCTCCCTCTGACAAAGCCATGTTGACTATTCTTAATGAATCCATGCATTTCCAAATGGATATTAATCTTTCCTTCAGAATTTTCTCCAATAGTTTCCCTACCACTGATGTGAGACTCACTGGTCTATAATTTCCTCGTTTATCTCTACCACCTTTCTTGAAAGGTGGAACCATGTTAAGAAGTTTCACAACACTAGGTTAAAGTCCTGCAGGTTTACTTGGTAATAAATGCCACTAGCTTTCGGGGTTCGCCCCTTTGTCAGGTGAGTCCAGTCTGGCATCTCCACATCATGGGAACCATGGTTTTTCCTCATGGACAGACAGCCCCTGCAATTTCCTGCCTTCCACAGCAGCCAGGGAGGAAATTCATCTGGGACAGAGAATGTGTCTGTTTTAAACCTGTCAGAGCCTCCACTATCTCTTCATTTCCTATGTCAAACTGTTCAAGTTCCTCGTAATTCCTTTTCCTGAATTCTGTACCTATTTGCTCCTTTTCCTGAGTGAAGACCAAAGAGAAGTATTCATTTAACACCTTTTTAACACCTGCCCTGTGGTTTCATTCACAGGTTACTGCTTTTATTCTAATGGACCATACTCTTTTCCCTGGTTAACCTCTTCTGTTTAATGTATTTATAAAATATTTTGCAATTCTCTCTAATCCTGTTCTCAAGTCCTTTTTTGATCCCTCTTTTAACTCCTCTAGATGCTTTCACAAGTTACCTCTTGCACTGTCTCTATTTCTCTGGGGCTGCAGCTGAATTGCTTAAAGCCTTTCTTTTCTTCCTCATGAATACCTCCAAAATTGTCCTAGTCATCCTGGGTTCCCTGAACATATTTCTCCTGCATTTTCCCCTGAAAGGAACGCGTTGGGCCTGTACTCTCCCCAGTTCCTTTCGGAATACCACCCCCACCCCCACCCCCACCCCCACCTCACCCTGAAACACTGCACTGTGTAGACTGTACAAGGAGCTGTTCCCTGTCGACTTTGGCCAGGTCCTATTTTATTTTACTGCCAACCCCAATTCAAACTTGTCTTTTATGGGCCATCCTTGTCCATGACAAATTTCAACAGGACATTTCAACAAATCTGCCACTTCTAAACTGTCTACACTTTGACTATCCCAATGTATGGAATAGGACGTGTCAAGTGTGTCAGTGGGAAGGTTTGTATAGAATCAGTAGAAATTGCAGATGTGCTCAATGAATATTTTACTTCAGTATTTATAGTAGAAAAGGATCTTGGTGGTTGTAGTACAGACTTACAGCAGACTGAAAAGCTTGGGTATATAGACATTAAGAAAGAGGATGTGTCGGAGCTTTTGAAAAGCATCAAGTTAGATAAGTCACCTGGACCAGATGGGATTTACCCAGGTTACTACGGGAGGAGAGGGAAGAGATTGCAGAACCTCTGGCGATGATCTTTGCATCATCAATGGAGACAGGAGTGGTTCCAGAGGATTGGAGGATTGCAGCTGTGGTTCCTTTATTCAAGAAAGGGAGAAGCGATAGCCCAGGAAATTATAGACCGGTGAATCTAACTTCAGTGGTTGGAAAGTTGATGGAGAAGATTCTGAGAATCAGAATTTCTGAATATTTGGAGAGGTATGGTATGATCAAGAATAGTAAACATGGCTTTGTCAAAGGCAGATCATGCCTAATGAGCCTGATTGACTTTTTTGAGGATCTGTCCAAACACTTTGATGAAGGAAGAGCAGTAGATGTGGTTTATATGGACTTCACCAAAGGTGGCAAGTTAGCATAGTGGTTAGCACTGTTGCTTCATAGCTCCAGGGACTTGGGTTCGATTCCCGACTCAGGTTACCGTCTTTGCGGAGTTTGCACATTTTCTCCATGTCTTCCTGGAGGAAACCTACGCAGACGTAGGGAAAATGTGCAAACTCCACACAAATAGTGACCCAAGCTGGGAATCGAACCAGTGCTAACCACTGTGCCACTGTGCTGCCCCAATACCAATACACGTGACTACAATATATCAAGTCAAATCAAATCCAATCTTACCTATCATACTCTGAGTATTCAAGTAACAATACAGTTGCACTCTCCATCCAAGATCGGAAATATTTGAGGCCCCAGCATTGATCCCAGTGACACTCCCGGAAGCCTGGAAATGACCCATTTATTCTGACTCTATTTCCTGTTATTTAGCCAATCCGCTATCTGTTCTAATATATCACCATAACAGCATGACCTTTTTTTTATGCAGTAACCTTTGATGTAGCCTTATTGAATGCCCTTTGGAAATCCAAATACACTGCATCTACAAGTTTCCCTTTTTCCTGGCCTTTTCTAAATACCTGTGTAGATAAAGGGGCACAGAAGAATCCATCTTACCACCATTGAAAATAAATATGGTGATCTGAACCAAGGGGGCTGTGATTTTTCCTGGGATGGTTTAAAATTATTGCCAGTTTAGAAATTACCTTTTTGGAGAGAGAGTAAATCAATGTTAATCTCATAAGAGTTCTATACAGGCAGAAAATACCAATTTATTACAAAGTGTACGGTTATTCACTCAAAAATAAAAAAGCAAAGTTTTAAGGCACGACATTTGTAAATGTTGATGTTCAAAGAGACTTGGGTGGACTTGTACAAAAGGTGAGCATGCAGGTGCAGCAAGCAATTACAAATCCAATGGCATTTGACCTTTATTGCAAGAAGATTGAAGTACAATAACGAAGACATTTTGTTACAATCGTATGGTTATTGTGTGCTGTTTTGGTCTCTGTATCTAATGGAAGATATACTTGCATTGGAGATGGTACAGCAAAGTATCACTAGATTGACCTCTGTGATGAGGGAGCTTTCCTTCCTATGATAAGAAAATGAATAAATTGGGTTTATATTTTCTGGAGTTTAGAGAAATGAGAGGTGATCTCACTGAAACATACACAATTCTGAAGTGAATTGATAGGATAGAAATGTAGAGATTATTTTGTGGAATCTAAAACATGTCTCAGTCTCAGGATCAGACTGAGATGAGAGGAAACTTCTTTCCTTTAAGGGTTATGAGTCTTTGGAATTCTCTACCCCAGAGGGTTGTGGATGCTGATGTTTAAGGCTGGGAGAGACAGAGTTTTTGTCTCAAGAGGTATGGGGAACAGATGGGAAAATGCAGTTGGATCCCAAGATCAGCCGTGATTCTACAAAGGGTGCGGCAGCCTAGTGTACTCCTGTTCACTGTTACAGCAAAGAGCATAGAACTTTATAGTGCAGTACAGGCCCTTCGGTCCTCGATGTTATGCCGACCAGTGGAACCAATTTAATGACCCTCTAACCTAAACTATTCTAATATTATCCATATGCCTATCCACTGACCATTTGAACGCCCTGAAAGTTGGTGACTCCACAACTGCTGCAGGCAGGGTATTCCATACCCTTACTACCCTCTGAGTAAAGAACCTACTTCTGACATCCGTCCTATAACGACCACCCCTTAATTTAAAGCTATGTCCCCTCATGTTAGCCATCACCATCTGAGGAAAAAGGTTCTCACTGTCCACCCTATCTAATCTTCTGATCATCTTGTATGCCTCAATTAGGTCACCTCTTAACCTTCTTCTCTCTAATGAAAATAACCTCAAGTCCCTCAGCCTTTCCTCATAAGACCTACCCACCATACCAGGCAACATCCTGGTAAACCTCCTCTGCACCCTTTCCAATACTTCCACATCCTTCCTATAATGCGGATGTTACCACCTCATCCCTCCATAGTCCCATGTGGCAATGCTGGATGTTCTCAATGCAACCTCAATGATGACAGGTGTGTCTAGGTAAGGATATGTGATCACATTCCTTTTTCAGCTGGGTGTTTGCTTTTTCGAAAGTGTCTTCATATCTCAAGGATAAAGGCGCCATTTATCTATACCACAAGGTTTGATGAAGCAATGAACAGCGTTGCATTGTAGTTCTCTTGTTTAGAAAGAGTGCACATGTATTCATTTCACAATGATGGGTGGGAGGATATCACTGGGAGAGATGATCGTTGTAGGTATGTTTTTCAATAATGATAGAAACTCATCGTTGATTCTTATTATCTAGATTCCTTTCTTGGGTGGTTTCTATGGGGTTCCTCTTGAGTTGGAGATGTGCAAATCTCCTTGACTTCCTTTCATTGTACATTCTGGCTCCTCCAATGCTGTTTGATGTTAGGAAAGTGTTTGCAGTGTTGACTCTGTCCGTGAATCAGGGGCAATCTGGATGTGTTAAGATGCAGCAGGTTAGAAGATACTTCTTTGATCTTCAGCCTCTGATAAATTTTGTGCATGAAGCTGTGCAAAAAAACGTGAAAAGAACATGTGCATTTCCGATCACAACTTACTGTGTTTTAATGACACGAAGATGAGTGGAAAAGCAAATTGCGTGGAGGGTGTAGAAAGCCTGCAGAGGGATCTGGATAGGTTGAGTGAGTGGGCGAGGACCTGGCAGATGGAGTATAATGTTAGCAAGTGTGAGGTTATCCACTTTGGTAGGAATAACGGTAGGAAAGATTATTACTTAAATGGCGAAAAGCTGCAGCATGCGACGGTGCAGAGGGACCTGGGGGTCCTTGTGCACGAATCGCAAAAACACAGTCTGCAGGTGCAGCAGGTAATTAAGAAGGCGAATGCAATGTTGGCCTTTATAGCTAGGGGGATAGAATATAAAAGTAGGGAGGTTCTGTTGTAGCTGTACAGGGTACTGGTGAGGCTGCAGCTGGAGTACTGTGTGCAGTTTTGGTCGCCGCATTCGAGGAAGGATATATTGGCCTTGGAGGGAGTGCAGAGAAGGTTCACTAGGCTGATACCGGAGATGAGGGCGTTGGAATATGAGGAGAAACTGAATAGGCTACTCTTTGGAGTTTAGAAGGCTGAGAGGGGATCTTATAGAGACGTATAAGATAATGAAGGGGATAGATAGGGTAGAGGTTGAGAGACTCTTCCCGCTTAGCAAAGATAGCAGGACTAGAGGGCACAGCTCAAGATTAGGGGGAGGTGGTTCAGATCGGAGTTGCAGAGGAGTTTCTTCACGCAAAGGGTGGTGAATCTTTGGAATTCTCTGCCTGACGAGGGGGTGGAGGCTTCCTCGCTGAATATGTTCAAGTCAAGATGGATAGGTTTTTGATTGACAAAGGAATTAAGGGTTATGGGGAGAAAGCAGGAAAGTGGTACTGAACCACTACAGATCAGCCGTGATCTTATTGAATAGCAGGGCAGGCTCGAGGGGCTGGATGGCCTACTCCTGCTCCTATTTCTTATGTTCTTATGTTTATATAAGTTTATTTATTTGTATCACAAGTAGGCTTACATTAACACTGCAATAAAATAAAATTTTTCATTGGAAAAATCCCCTATTTGCCACACTCTGGTATCTGTTTGGATACATTGAGGGAGTATTTAGCATGGACAATGCACCTAACCTGCATATCGTTTGGACAGTGGGAGGAAACTGGAGCATCCGGAGGAAATATACGCAGACACAGGTAGAATGTGCAAACTTCACACAGCTAGTGACCCAAGCTGGGAATTGAACCGAGGGCCCTGGCGCTGTGAGACAGCAGTGCTAACCGCTGTGTCACCATGTAAAGATATTCTGCTGACAGACCTGCCGAGTTTTCCAGCACTTTCTGTTTTTACTCCTCATCAGCTTCTGCTAATTTAAATCTGTCTCCTTTTGGTTACAGACCTTTAGCTACAGGGTCCGGTTTCTTCTTCACAATTTTATTAAGTCTTCTCCTGACCTATTCTGCTATAAAGAGAACAACTCAGCTTCTTTAGTCTCTCCACATTAAGCAATGTCCCTCCTCCCTGGAACCATTCTAGTAAATTCCACTCCACACTCAATCCTAAAGTCTGGTTCCCAAAATTGGACATAATTTTGCAGCTAACGCCCTGTGGTGACCTAAAAGCAGTTGAGTGGGGAAAGTTTGTAATTTGTTTAAAATGTCTGCGGAATCTGTAATTATTTTCAGCAATACTTGAAAGGGACTTTTAAGAATTTGCATCAGTTGTAAATGAGTCAATTATAATTCTTTAAGAATGTGACCTCGATCCGGAAGCAGTGCCAACAGGAAGGAATTTAAACATAGAACATAGAACATAGAACATTACAGCGCAGAACAGGCCTTTCGGCCTTCGATGTTGCGCCGACCAATTATGAAAAAAGCAATGACCCTCCAAACTAAACCATTCCCTTCTCTTCCATAAACTTATCAACTAACCTCTTAAATGCCACCAAACTTGGCGCATCTACAACTGCCGCAGGCAGGGCATTCCACTCCCTAACCACCCTCTGGGTAAATAACCTACCTCTGATATCCGTCCTATAACTATCACCCCTTAATTTAAAGCTGTGTCCCCTCGTGCTAGCTTTCTCCATCCTAGAAAAAGGCTATCACTGTCCACCCTATCTAAACCTCTAATCATCTTATATGTTTCAATAAGGTCTCCTCTTAGCCGCCTCCTTTCTAACGAAAACAACCTCAAATCCCTCAGCGTCTCCTCATAAGACCTGCCCTCCATACCAGGCAACATCCTGGTAAATCCTGGTAACATCCTGGTAAGACAGGGGCCAAATGGCCAAAAGGAGAGCTGGGAATAAAAGCAATCAACACAGATACAGACACAAAGAGAAAGCAGACAGAGACAGAAAGAGGAACACAGAATTCCTATGAAAAGCCAGCATAGCTTTACAAAAAACTTCATTTGATTTATTATTGTCACATATATTAACATACAGTGAAAAATATTGTTTCTTGTGTGCTAGACAGTCAAAGCATTACTGTTCATAGAGAATGAAATGAGAGAGTACAGAATGTAGTGTTACAATCATAGCTAGGTTGTAGAGAAAGATCAACATAATGTGAGATAGATGCATTCAAAAGCCTGACAGCAACGGGAAAGAAGCTGCCTTTGAATCGGTTGGTGTGTGACCTCAGATTTTTGTAACTTTTCCCTGACAGAAGAAAGTGGAAGAGAGAATGTCCAGGCTGTGTGGGGTCCTTAATTATGCTGGCTGCTTTGACAAGGCAGGAGGAAGTATAGACAGATTCAATGGGATGAGTGATGGGGTGCGCTACATTCACTATCCTTTGTAGTTTCTTGCAGTCTTGGGCAGAGCAGGAGCCATACCAAGCTTTAATACAACCAGAAAGAATGTTTTCTGTGGTGCATCTGTAAAATTTGGTGAGAATCATAGCTGACATGCCAAATTTCCTTCGTCTTCTGAGAAAGTAAAGGCATCGGTGGGCTACAGTGTCAGCTTCTTTTCTGTTTGGCAGTTAAGAAGAAAAATAGAGTTCTAGGAACTCTTGTGGAAGCAAAATATGAGTGAGTTAAAAGGATCTGAATCCTAAGAAGTAGTAAGAATAATGCAAGGTTATGTCAGAGGACCAAGCTGGAAAAAGGAACTCTGGAACTCTATTGCAACAACTAATGTGACCTGAGTGAGAGAGGGTTGTTGGGTGAGTGTTATGTCAGTGCTTTATCTGAGGGCCTCAGATAGAATATACCTGCTGGTGAACGTAGTATAAAGGGAGGATTGATTGAGTGGGATTGACCAACCAGAAGCTGGGTTAAAGTTTGGAACTGCATTTGGTGTCACTTGCCTGTGGGTGCTTTAGTTGTGCAAGATGTACCTTTGTTGTATTATTGACTATTCAAAGTTCAATCTTCCTTTATGGCGGTGCGGTGGTTAGCAGTACTGCCTCACAGCGCCAGGTGACTGTCTCTGTACGTTTGCACATTCTCCCCATGTCTGCGTGGGTTTCCTCCGGATGCTCTGATTTCCTCCCATAATGCAACAATTATAGCCATGCTAAATTGCCCCTAGAGTTAGGGGGATTAGCAGGGTAAATATGTGGGGTTATGAGAATAGTACCTGTGTGGGATTGTGGTTGGTGTTGGCTGGATTGGTCATATGGTCTCCTTCTGCACTGTAGAGACAGAGTACAGGAATGAGATAGAGAATCTGGTAAACCGATGTGGCAACAATAATCCTTCTTTCAATATCAACAAAATGAAGGAGATCGTCATTGACTTCAGGAACTGTAAAGGAGGACATGCCCCTGTCTACATCAATGGGGACAGAGTGAAAAGGGTCGAGATCTTCAAGTCTTTAGGTGTTTAGATCACCAACAACCTGTCCTGATTCTCCCATGCTGACACTGTAGTTAAGAAAGCCCACCAAATGCCTCTACTTTTTCAGAAGACAAAGGAAATTTGGCATGTCAGCTACAACTCTCACCAACTTTTACAGATGCACCTTAGAAAGCATTCTTTCTGGTTGTATCACAGCTTTGGGCTCCTGCTCTGCCCAAGACTATAAGAAACTACAAACATAGACCAATCCATCACACAAACCAGCCTCCCATCCATTGACTCTGTCTACACTTCCCGCTGCCACAGCAAAGCAGCCGGCATAATTAAGGACCTCACGTACTCTGGACATTTTATCTTCCACCTTCTTCTGATGGCAAGTAGATACAAAATTCTGAGGTCATGTACCAACCGACTCAAGAACATCTTCATCCCTGCTGCTGTCAGACTTTTGAATGGAACTTCCTTGCATTAAGCTGATCTTTCTCGACAGCCTAGCTATGAGGGTAACACTATATTCTGCACCCTTTTCTTTCCTTCTTTATGTATAGTATACTCTGTCTGTACAGCTTGCAAGAAATAATACTTTTTACTGTATGCTAATACATGTGACAATATATCAAATTAAATCAAATCAAAGAGACTCTATGATTTTAAGTATTATCTGCCTGTTAAGTCATGTTTAATCTAAATTCATTCTGATTCATGATAAAATAAACAAAGTCAGTGAATTTGTGTTGATAATTTCTTCATTTGTGGTTTATTCAGTCCCTCACTCTTTGCAACGTTAGTGAAAATGCTCAAATTTCCCCGTTTCTATTCTACCTCTGCCTCCTTCTCCTTCGCTGGTGAAAAGATATTTCACTTTTTTTTAATGCATTCTACTTGCGTATACTCAAAACAGGCAGTAACCCCAAGTACAGTCAAACATTTAGTACACTTCCTTTCTCCACTCTTTCTTTTAAAATTTATATTTGGTAGTTTTCTACGTTGAACTGCATTGGTCCAGTCACTGACCCTTTAGCCCAGCCCTGCTCTGATCTTCCACTTATTTCCCCCTCAGGTCCAGAGGGGTTTGGAGATTGACACCACTCAGAAGGAGTTTGTAATGGCTCTAAAGGAGACAAGACATGCTTCCTCTGGCCATTGTCTAACAGTTCAGCTGAACTGGGCTTCTGTTGCTGAAACTGCAGCTGCTACCTTCCACACGTTGAGTTGTGCAGCATGTTAGTGGACCAGCACCAGCGGGGGACGGTGAGTGCAGTGAAGGGTGGACTACATCCAGAATGCACCCTCTCAAAACCTCATCAACTTGGGCTCCAGGAAAATCAGATTATGAATGCTGGGGCTTTGACCTCCAGCTGAGCGCTTACTGTGCACTTGTTTGTCAGCAGGAGATAAAACTCCCCGAAGATTACAATTGATCCATTTACAATTGATGCAGATTCTTAATACTTCAAGTATTCGTGAAAATAATTACAGATTCCACAGTGGAGGCAATGGCCTAGTGATATTATTGTTAGGCAGTTAATCCAGAAACTCAGTTAATGTTCTGGGGACCTGGGTTCGAATCCCGCCATGACAAATGGTAGAGTTTGATTCAATGAAAAAAACCTGGAATTAAGAATCTACTGATGATCATGAAATATTGCCGACTGTCAGGAAAACCCATCTGGTCCCCTAATGTCCTTTAGGGAAGAAAATCTGCCAACTTTACGTGGTCTGGCCTACATGTGACTCCAGAGCCACAGCAATGTGGTTGACTTTCAACTGCTCTCTGAACAACGGCAACTAGGGATGGGCAATAAATATCAGCAACATCCATGTCGCATGAATGAATTAATAAAAGAATAATACGAAAAAGATTGAGGTATGAGGCAGCTCCATGAGAGAAGAAGCACTGGTGCCTGAGCCTGGGCCCCTGATTAGCACAAGTCCCAGTGATCAGTGCCATGGGCAGCCCTTCCTTCCCCAGGCCCAATAAACCAGCAGCACATCCATCCAGCTGTGGCTCAGAGCTTCAGGCCTTTTGATTGGGCAATAGATCTCTACTCAGGACTTCGTCATAGAACATAGAACGTTACAGCACAGAACAGGCCCTTCGGCCTTCGATGTTGCGCCGACCAATATAAAAAGCAATGCCCCTCCAAACTAAACCATTCCCTTCTCTTCCATATACTTATCAACTAACCTCTTAAACGCCACCAAACTTGGCGCATCTACACCTGCTGCAGGCAGGGCATTCCACTCCCGAACCACCCTTTGGGTAAAGAACCTACCTCTGATATCCGTCCTATAACTATCACCCCTTATTTAAAGCTGTGTCCCCTCGTGCTAGCTTTCTCCATCCTAGGAAAAAGGCTATCACTGTCCACCGTATCTAAACCTCTAATCATCTTATATGCTTCAATAAGATCCCCTCTTAGCCGCCTCCTTTCTAACGAAAACAACCTCAAATCCTTCAACCTCTCTTCATAGGACCTGCCCTCCATACCAGGCAACATCCTGGTAAACCTCCTCTGTACCCTCTCCAATGCCTCCACATCTTTCTTATAATTCGGGGACCAGAACTGCACACAATACTCCAAGTGCGGCCGCACTAGAGTGTTGTACAGTTGCAACATGACGTTGCGGCTCCGAAATTCAATCCCCCTACCAATAAAAGCTAAGACTCCATATGCCTTCTTAACAACCTTCTCGACTTGACTGCCTACTTTCAGGGATCTATGCA
>JAGIQG010000011.1:91541842-91551842 GCA_024679065.1 Sphyrna mokarran
ATACTCTAGCTACAACTGCAACGCTACATTCTGCACCCTCTCCTTTTCTTCTCTATGAACAGTATGTTTTATCTGTATAGCATGCAAGAAACTATACTTTTCACTGTTTGTTAATACACGTGACAATGATCAAATTTAAAAGAAGTCCTCATTGGAATTTTGGGGAATGAGAGGAGATCTTATAGAAATCTATAAGACTATGAAGGGAATAGATAAAATAGAAGCAGGGAAGTTCTTTCCACTGTTGGTTGAAACTAGAACTAGGGGCGTGGCTTCAAAATAAGCTGAAGCAGATTTAGGACTGAATTGAAGAGGACCTTTTTCACACAGAGTTGTGAATCTGTGGAATTCCCTGTCCAGTGAAGCAGTTGAGGCGACCTCATTGAATTTAAGGCAAGGATGGATAAATTTTTGAACAGTAAAGGAATTAAGGGTTATGGTGAGTGGGTGGGTAAGTGGAGCTGAGTCCACGAAAAGATCAGCCATGATCTTATTGAATGGCGGAGCGAGCTCAAAGGGCCAGATGACCTTTTCCTGATCCTAGTTCTTATGTTCTTATGTAAAGGGACAGCAGGACTAATTTAGTGACCTAAAAGGTGTAGCTGAATGGCCTGCAGAAATTTAACTTTTAATCTGCTGAAAGATCATCAATCAAGTAAACCTGAGTTTTGGTTTAAGTTGTTTTTCACCACTCTGGGATTTCTTGTTGTGAAGCTGGCCTGGGATTTATGAAAGGGAACAAGGTGTCAGATGTAACAGTTTGTCCTTAGCAGAAAGGAGTTGGTTACAGACTTTTGGAGGCAGTGTTCCGATATGGACATTGGAATATGAACAATACGCACTTAAGGGACTAAACATGATGTAATTTGGAGTGACTAATCCCTCTCCCCTGGTTCTGTCTGATTAACCTAATCGAACAATGCAATGGGGGTTTTTGAACAATTCACTGGCTGGTTGACGAGGAACTTTTGGAGTTTAACTATGTTAACGAAACGAGCTTGTTCAGAAGGCAGTGTGAAAAACCCGGGGACCGTATTTACAAGGAGAGACAATGTCTGGATGAAGAAGAACAAAGAATTGAATACATGTGACAAAACTCTGGCCATGTTAAATATGGCAAGTGGAAATCAACCTTTGATTAAGTAACAGATAGTGAGTATTCAGTTGATGCATTGCAGGTATTTAATATTGTTTAAGTAGCTACAGAATAAAGGAACTTGTGGTTAAATATTTAAAATTGACTTTGTATCTTTATCCATTGCAGAAGTTAAAGGACAGGTTTTGACAACAAGGGGAATTTACACATTAAGGCAGGGACATGGCTAAGCAATTTAACAAACACTCGAGAATCAGTGATTGCATCCACAGACAGATCAATTTACTACCCCACTTGTCTCCACTAGAAGTTGCGTCTCATTTTGTAACTCTGTGGGGGGGCCAGGGGGTACGGCCTCCTTGAAGTGTTTAGTTCATTCCTGACTCAGCTGCCCAGCATCCTTTTGAAAAAAACTCCTCCACTTTATTCACAACAAAAATTAAGCCAACTTACAGGTAGCTATTCAATACATGCACAGGCACCTGACCTCTTCCATGACTACAAAAATCCTGCTTTCCAGTGTGCTATTCAGTTACATTGAGCAGTGAGTCTCTGATTTTAATCTCTGACTTACTCTGAGTTAGGTAATCAGTGCTGGGACAGCAATTCCAGCATCAAAATTGTTCACTGTGACCCCAGGACAGATGGAACATCCCAATGAACAGACATCTTCTGGAAATTAGAGAATGAGAGTGTTAGAGAGAGGGGTTTTCAGAGAGAATTAAATCTGGGAGTGTTGATGGGGGATAGCGTGGAGGGAGCTTTACTCTGTATCTAATCCTGTGCTGTACCTGTCCTGAATGTGTTTGATGGGGGACAGCGTAGAGGGAGCTTTACTTTGTATCTAATCCTGTGCTGTACCTGTCCTGGGAGTGTTTGATGGGGGACAGCGTAGAGGGAACTTTACTCTGTATCTAACCCCGTGCTGTACCTGTCCTGGGAGTGTTTGATGGGGCCAGTGTAGAGGGAGCTTTACTCTGTATCTAACCCCGTGCTGTACCTGTCCTGTGAGTGTTTGATGGGGGACAGTGTAGAGGGAGCTTTACTCTGTATCTAACCCCGTGCTGTACCTGTCCTGGGAGTGTTTGATGGGGACAGTGTAGAGGGAGCTTTACTCTGTATCTAACCCCGTGCTGTACCTGTCCTGGGAGTGTTTGATGGGGGACAGTGTAGAGGGAGCTTTACTCTGTATCTAACCCCGTGCTGTACCTGTCCTGGGAGTGTTTGATGGGGGGACAGTGTAGAGGGAGCTTTACTCTGTATCTAACCCCGTGCTGTACCTGTCCTGGGAGTGTTTGAGGGGGGACAGTGTAGAGGGAGCTTTACTCTGTATCTAACCCCGTGCTGTACCTGTCCTGGGAGTGTTTGATGGGGGGACAGTGTAGAGGGAGCTTTACTCTGTATCTAACCCCGTGCTGTACCTGTCCTGGGAGTGTTTGATGGGGGACAGTGTAGAGGGAGCTTTACTCTGTATCTAACCCTGTGCTGTCCCTGTCCTGGGAGTGTTTGATGGGGGACAGTGTAGAGGGAGCTTTACTCTGTATCTAATCCCGTGCTGTAACTGTCCAGGGAGTGTTTGATGGGGGACAGTGTAGAGGGAGCTTTACTCTGTATCTAACCCCGTGCTGTCCTGTTCTTTCTTGTGTGAGTGAATGCTCTATCCATTAAATCCATTCTCACGTTGAACACAGGGACAATATGGTCAGAACACTCTAGTAACAACCTGAGTGAGTAAAGTTTGAGCATAAAATATTTGGTTGTCTAACAGCATCATGACTGAATGCAGCATTCCTGAGCCCTGGCCCGAGGCAGCCAGTTTTCCAGCAGCTGGGTGTTGTTCTTACTGTGGGACACACCTTTCAAATAGAAACACTAATACCTGAAAGGCTGAAGTTATGAAGATTGCCACAAAAATAAATGATCTCATTCTGGTGATGAAAGGTAATTGTGGGTGGAGTGAATGGATAATGAAGCAGATAGAGCAACCTTTCTATTATTTCCAAATACCCACAAAAGGTGGTAGCAGAATGTTGCTGTTTTTAACTAAGTGTTTTGAGTGAAGGAGTCCAAATGAATTGCTACTGAAGTATTAGTGAGGCCACAATTAAAGTTCTGCATGAGAGACAACACATCAGAAGCTGTCTTTCCCAAGCCCTCTGCCCATATGGAGAGGACAAGCTGAAGATTTGGAATCCATTTGATGGAACATACAGGCTGCTCACTGAAATTTACTCCTTGTGAGACTTGCCAGCATCAATACTTTAGTTGTGACTGTTCCAAATATTTGTCAGAAAGAAGCATCTTGTTTATTTTTATAATTGATACCCTTCAACAGTATTATTTTGGAGTTGGTATGTGTTGATTTAATGATTTTTTTTGGGCAGCAGCTGGGGTATGACTGCCTCTTCTGGGTTGCAAATATCACCCCTCCTGCTGTTAATCCCCATGCATTTCACTCACTATCTCTCCTGCTATCACCCATCATCACTCCTCTCTCACCCATCCACCAATCTCTCCCTCTGTCACCCAGCACTCCCATTATTATCCACCTCTCCCAATCACTCATCCTATCAGTCAGCTTCACTCACTATCCCAGAACAACAAGCTGTGAACACTCACCCCTGACCATTCCCCAGCCTCTCTCACTCTCAGCCATTGTGCTATTTGGGCCAGGTTTAGCCCAGCATATCCCAATTATCCAAAATGTGCAGGTGGGTAAGTTTATGGAGGAAAGTACCGATTGTGGTCTCTATGCATTTGAAGTCAATCAGAAAGCGGGCAAAGAGCGCGGGATATAAAAGGGGCTGAAATCAGAGCAATACAAATATTACAGAATCAAATACTGAAACTGAATTATATGATGACTGTCATCCACCAGCCTCAATGTTGAGCACTGATGCACAGTGACCACCATGTGTACCATGAAGCACTGCTGTAACTCACCAAGACTCCTTATACAGCACCTTCCAAACTCACAACCCTTCTCGAAGGACAAGAGCAGCAGATCCCTGGATACACCACCTGCAAGCTCCCCTCCAAGCCTCTCAGCTTCCTGACTTGAAATATATTGACACTCCTTCCACGTCACTGCGTCAAAATCTGGAACTCCCTCCCTAACAGCACTGTCGGTGTACCTACACCATCAGGGACTGCAGTGCCTCAGGAAAGCAGCTCACCACCACTTTCTCCAGGGCAATTAAGGATGGGCAATAAATGCTGGCCCAGGTAGCACATCTGTGTCCAATAAATACATAAGAAAAATATTAAACAAAGAGTGAAACTTAATGCTCTGACCGCACCCCCCTCCTCTCCCCTACATAGGGCAGCGTGGTGACATCGTGATTAGCATTGCTGCCTCACAGTGCTAGGGACCTGGGTTCAATTTCCGGTCTGGGTCACTGTCTGTGTAGAATTTGTATGTTCTTCCTGTGTCTGTGTGGATTTCCTCTGGTTTCCTCCATAGCCCAAAGATTTGCAGGTTAGATGGATTGGCCATATTAAATTCTCCCTTAGTGTACCCAAACAGGCCCCAGAGTGTGGCGACTAGGGGGTTTTCACAGTAACTTCATTGCAGCATTAATGTAAGCCTACTTGTGAGTAATAAATACTTTATCCCTGCAAGCTCCAGAGTAACCAACCAGGGTGCTAGACTTTAAAATTTTGCCCAAATTATCCGTATACATTGGCCGTATACATTCTTTATTCTTTCGTGGAATATCTTGGCCAGCATTTATCTCTAATTGTCCATAAACAGACCAGTTTCCTAAGCATTTCAGAAGACAGTGAAGAGTCGACCAGATTCCACATTGCTGTAGCTCTGGAGTCACATGTAGGTCAGACCAGGTAATGATGACAGATTTTCTTTCTTAAACAACATTAGTGAAACAGATGCGTTTTTATGACAATCAATAATAGTTTCATGGTCACCATTACTGATTTATATTTCAGATTTAATAATTGAATTTAAATTCCACCAGCTGTCGTGGTGGGGTTTGAACCCCTGTCCCCAGGGCATTAACCTGGGTCTACGGCTTACTGCTCCAGTGACAACTGTGTTAAACAGATATCAGCTGTCAGAGAATAAAAACATTCCAATATTTCAGGATGTTGGAAACTTATTCCTTCAATGTTGGAAAATGCTTAATCCAAGAGCCAAAGTCTTTAACTGGACTTACTCACAGATGGATGGAATCTCCCCCAAAAACGTGTTAAATGGGTGGGGAAAAGATCGGTTTTCTAGCTGTTTTTTTCAGTAAGTTAAGGAACACAATTTTTTGGCAAATCAGGAGCCGTCGTGTGATTTTGGTACTGAAGGTGTGGGTACTGCCTAATCTTGCCAGTGGTTGATTTCTTGGGGTGTCATTATGCCCGATCTCCCAGTGTACTGGAAGATTTCCTGTCAGCCCCTTTCCAACACAACCCCACCCCCTCGCCTCTCTATGGACATTCAGATCCACACCGATTGCTCCCTGTGTCGGTCTAGCCCTCTTACCCCCTTGGACATTGCCGACCCTCCCCTCTCCCACACCTTCCCCATTGCTGGCCCTGCAGAGTTTCACCCCACTCCTTGTTCGATCGTCACCCATACCAATCAGCCCCCTCCACTACCAGCCCTCCTCTGCCAGAGCTAACCCCCGCCTCCGGCTTCTCCTGACATGTCTCCACCCTTTCCAGGCCCCACACCCCTCAGGCCTTAACACCCCCACGCCCCACTCCCTTGGCACTGCCCATGGCACTGCCAGAATGCCTCCAGTGTCAATGGCGAGTCTATCAAGCCTAGTCCCTGTTGGTGGGGAACATCTGTGATTCTCAGCGATGAGGACATTGCTCAGTCAGGGGTTAAATACATCTTGGACGATAGAGTCTGGGACTCATTAATGATATTTGAATGATGTCATTAATGTTGACCAGTTTTGTGCCCCCTAGATCCCGGTGTGAGGCTGATTTTATCAGTAAAATAGTGCCAGTATGATGGGGAGGGGCGAGAAACTGTGCGTGAAGCTGATTTTTCACCTCCCGCCCTATTTATGGTAAGATTGCTCCCCAGAAATTATTTCTTCCGTGTAACTGCTGCTTACCTGGACCTCTGCACAGCAAGCTGAGGGAATCCCAATCACCTGAGTATTGACAGGAATACATTTTAAGTCTAATTTTTACTTCATTTGTGAAGGTAGAAAGTCAATGTGCAGCTGAATCCATCTCCTTGCTTTCTCCAAAAAAAAACAAATTTAAATTGAATCCAATTCATAATCTCTACAAGAGAGAGAAAAAAGATCCAAGCTGACAGGGAAAGGCACTGTACCTGATCTTGGGCTTCACCTTAGCCAAAAGAATGAGCAGCTGTACTCCAGCAGACAGTGACATTCCAGAGGTGTCAATAGATCCTGAAGGCACATCCTGTTGGCATTCTTTACCTTCTATTTTAAACACATTGTTGATCATGAGAAAGTTAAATAGTGCTCTGACTGGCTGTATTCAGAGGAGTGAGGTGATGATAGCTCAAAGCTAATTGTTTAAATTGTACTCCGACAGTTAAATCAAAAGCTTTTCTATACCTCTGCAAAACTACACACGTGTTCGAGGTGCCACGAGCATTTACAGCTGGAACCTGAGAGAGGATCAGAATAAAGATCTGGATCAAAGTGGGGGTCTGGATCAGAGTGAGGGTCTGGATCAGAGTGAAGGTCCGAATTAGGGAGAGGGGCGACACGGTAGTACAGTGGTTAGCACTGCTGCTTCACAGCTCCAGGGTCCTGGGTTCGATTCTCGGGTTGGGTCACGGTCTGTGTGAAGTTTGCACATTCTTCTCGTGTCTGTGTGGGTTTCTTCCAGGTACTCCGATTTCCTCCCACAGTCCAAAGATGTGCTGGTTAGGCTGATTGGCCGTGCTAAGAAATTGCTCCTTACTGTCCAGAGATGCGTTGGTTAGAGGGATTAGTGGGTATAATATTAGGGATATGGGGGTAGGGTCTGAGTGGGATTGTGTTCGGTGCAGACTCAATGGGCCGAAGGGTCTCTGTGCACTGTAGGGTTCTATGATTTCTATAGGAATTGATATTGGATAATCAGGATCCGGAGTTAATCATTCACCCTTTGAATCTCTCTATCGCCAGTCTAAGGTGGCTGCTGTGACAGTGTCAGTCTATATGATCGGTGCTGGGTACACAGCAATGACTGATTCTGGTCTGATACAGGGCCAAGACAGTGTACACAATCCGAGATTTCAGGCCACCTTGTTAAGTTGGTGTAAAAGATGCAAACAAAATGTTTAATATAACCCCACAGTTTCACTGGTCAATTCTTTCATTGCTGTTTGTGGAACTTTACTTTATATGAAATAGCTGCTTAATTTGCCTACATAATCACAGTGACTGCATTTTACCTGATCAGACAGTTTAAAATCTTCTGTTGTAGATGCGCCAAGTTTGGTGGCGTTTAAGAGGTTAGTTGATAAGTATATGGAAGAGAAGGGAATGGTTTAGTTTGGAGGGGCATTGCTTTTTATTTTGGTCGGCACAACATCGAAGGCCGAAGGGCCTGTTCTGTGCTGTAATGTTCTATGTTCTATGTTCTAAAATGAAGCTCCAGTGTAATTTGTTCTGATGGTGTGACTCTGCTGCCTCCATGTGGTCAGTCTGAGTCTCTGCCACACACTGATGAACACGGCTACTCCACAAAGAGGTACAAAGGCAGACTGGGAATCTGACTCTTAAAGCAGGAGCTTTGACTTATCTTCTCTCACAGGCCTTTTAGGCTTTTATGGGCTACGGTAGCACCCATAGTCCATACCAACTATGGGGCACTACCACTTTAACTCAAATACAGCAGGTTACCAGATGAAGCACAGATTAATTTACTTCTGAAATAAAAACACGAGGAATAGGAGAAAGATTGGAACCATTGGGCCTACTCCACAACCTGATATCTTCATAGCTGTTTTTCTTACTTCAACTCCACCTTCTTACTCACTTGTTTTGGCTCCTGATTTGCTCACAGGGCAAACATTGATCAATCCCACCCTGACCGACATTGCTGACAGAGATTGCATCTTTCCTGAGAAAACCAGTTTGGAAAATTCACAACTTGATTTCATCCCAGTTTTAAATAACCTTCTTATCCTGAGGCAATGCTCCATGTTTGAGATTCCCCAGAGGAAACACCTCCTACAAACTACCCTGTCAAACACCTTAGAATCCTTTATAGAACATAGAACATAGAACATTATAGCACAGAACAGGCCCTTCGGCCTTCGATGTTACGCCGACCAATATAAAAAGCAATGCCCCTCCAAACTAAACCATTCCCTTCTCTTCCATATACTTATCAACTAACCTCTTAAACGCCACCAAACTTGGCACATCTACAACTGCTGCAGGCAGGGCATTCCACTCCCGAACCACCCTTTGGGTAAAGAACCTACCTCTGATATCCGTCCTATAACTATCACCCCTTAATTTAAAGCTGTGTCCCCTCGTGCTAGCTTTCTCCATCCTAGGAAAAAGGCTATCACTGTCCACCCTATCTAAACCTCTAATCATCTTATATGTTTCGATAAGGTCCCCTCTTAGCCGCCTCCTTTCTAACGAAAACAACCTCAAATCCCTCAGCCTCTCTTCATAAGACCTGCCCTCCATACCAGGCAACATCCTGGTAACCCTCCTCTGTACCCTCTCCAATGCCTCCACATCTTTCTTATAATGTGGGGACCAGAACTGCACACAATACTCCAAGTGCGGCCGCACTAGAGTTTTGTACAGTTGCAACATGACGTTGCGGCTCCGAAATTCAATCCCCCTACCAATAAAAGCTAAGACTCCATATGCCTTCTTAACAACCTTCTCGACTTGACTGCCTACTTTCAGGGATCTATGCACATACACACCAAGATCCCTCTGTTCATCAAGACTACTAAGAATCCTACCATTAGCCCTATACTCTACACATTTATTATTTCTGCCATAGTGCATTACCTCACACTTTTCCACATTAAACTCCATTTGCCACCTCTCGGCCCAGCTCTGCAACTTGTCCAAGTCCCTCTGCAAACTATAACACCCCTCTTCACTATCTACCACTCCACCGACTTTAGTGTCATCTGCAAATTTACTAATCCATCCTTCAATACCCTCATCCAGATCATTTATAAAAATTACAAACAGCAGGGGCCCCAAAACAGACCCCTGAGGTACACCACTTGTCACCGAACTCCACGATGAATATCTCCCATCAACCACCACCCTCTGTCTTCTATCTGCTAGCCAATTCCTAACCCAATTAGCTAAATCACCCTCTATCCCATACATCTGCATTTTCTGCAGAAGTCTTCCATGGGCCACCTTATCAAACGCCTTACTAAAGTCCATATATACCACATCAACCGCCTTACCCCCATCCACCTCTTTGGTCACTTTTTCAAAAAACTCAATGAGGTTAGTAAGGCACGACCTACCCTTCACAAAACCATGCTGACTATCCCCAATCAATTCATTTCTCTCTAAATAACTATAAATCCTATCCCTAATAATTCTCTCCAATACTTTGCCCACAACAGAAGTAAGACTCACTGGCCTATAATTCCCTGGAAGGTCTCTCTTCCCCTTCTTGAACAACGGGACCACATTCGCTATCCTCCAGTCCTCTGGAACCACACCCGTAACCAACGACGACCTGAAGATCAGAGCCAGAGGCTCTGCAATCTCCTCTCTTGCCTCCCAGAGAATCCTAGGGTAAATCCCGTCCGGCCCAGGGGACTTATCCAACTTCAAACCCTCAAGAATATCTAGCACATCCTCCCTATCTACTTCGATACTTTCCAGTTTGCTACTCTGTACCTCAGTGTTCTCCATAACTACATTTACATCACCCTGCGTGAATACCGAAGAGAAATATTTATTCAGTACCTCT
>JAGIQG010000011.1:91553158-91636527 GCA_024679065.1 Sphyrna mokarran
AACATAGAACATTACAGCGCAGTACAGGCCCTTCGGCCCTCGATGTTGCGCCGGCCAGTGGACCCTCTAACCTAAACTATTCCAATATCATCCATATGCCTATCCACCGAACATTTGAATGCCCCCAAAGTAGGCGAGTCCACAACTGCTGCAGGCAGGGCATTCCACGCCCTCACCACCCTCTGTGTAAAGAACCTGCCTCTGACATCCGTCCTATAACTACCACCTCTTAATTTAAAGTTATGTCCCCTCGTGTTGGTCATCACCATCCGAGGAAAAAGGCTCTCACTATCCACCCTATCCAGTCCTTTGATCATCTTATACGCCTCAATTAGGTCACCGCGTAACCACCTTCTCTCTAATGAAAATAACCTCAGGTCCCTCAGCCTTTCCTCATAAGGCCTTCCCACCATACCAGGCAACATCCTGGTAAACCTCCTCTGCACCCTTTCCAATGCTTCCACATCTTTCTTATAATGCGGCGACCAGAACTGTACGCAATACTCCAAGTGCGGCCGCACCAGAGTTTTGTACAGTTGTAACATAACCTCACGGCTCCTAAATTCAATCCCTCTACCAATAAAAGCTAACACACCGTACGCCTTCTTAACAACTTTATCAACCTGGGTGCCAACTTTCAAAGAGCTATGTACTTGTACCCCAAGATCCCTCTGCTCGACAACACTATTAAGGGTCCTTCCATTAGCCCTATATTTCATATGCCTGTTATTCCTACCAAAGTGAATCACCTCACACTTATCCATATTGAATTCCATTTGCCACCTCACGGCCCAGCTCTGCAACCTATCTACGTCCCTCTGCAAACTGTAACATCCATCCTCGCTGTCTACAACTCCCCCCACTTTGGTATCGTCAGCAAATTTACTAATCCAACCCTCTACACCCTCATCTAGGTCATTTATAAAAATGACAAACAGCAGTGGCCCTAAAACAGATCCTTGAGGTACACCACTTGTAACTGCACTCCAGGTTGAATATTTCCCATCAACCACCACCCTCTATCTTCTATCTGCTAGCCAATTCCTAATCCAAACTACTAAATCACTTCAATCCCATGCATCTGCACTTTCTGCAGTAGCTTACCATGGGGAACCTTATCAAACGTTTTGCTAAAATCCATATACACTCCATCAACTGCCTTACCCTTATCTACCTCTTTGGTCACCTCCTCAAAAAACTCAATAAGGTTTGTGAGGCACGACCTACCCTTCACAAAACCGTGCTGACTATCTCTAATCAATTTATTTCTCTCTAGATGCTTATAAATCCTATCCCTTATAATTCTTTCCAAGACTTTGCCCACAACAGAAGTCAGGCTCACCGGTCTATAATTTCCAGGATGGTCCCTACTCCCCTTTTTGAACAAAGGGACAACATTTGCCATCCTCCAGTCTTCCGGCACTATACCTGTAGCTAACGACGACATGAAGATCAAAGCCAAAGGCTCTGCAATCTCCTCTCTAGCCTCCCAGAGAATCCTAGGGTAAATCCCATCTGGCCCAGGGGACTTATCAATTTTCATACCCTCAAGATTCGCTAACACCTCCTCCTTATGAACCTCAATCCTGCCCAGTCTACAACCTGGTATCGCAGTATTCTCCCCGACAACATTGTCTTTCTCCTGCGTGAATACTGACGAAAAATACTCATTCAGTGTCTCTCCTATCTCCTCAGGCTCCACGCACAACTTCCCACTGCTATCTCTGACTGGCCCTAATCTTGCCCTAACCAATCTTTTATTATTTATATACCTGTAAAAAGCTTTAGGATTCTCCTTAATCCTATCCGCCAAAGTCTTCTCGTGTCCTCTTCTAGCTCTTCTCAACTCCCTCTTTAGCTCCTTCCTGGCTAATTTATAGCTCTCCAGTGCCCTAACTGAGCCTTCACGTCTCATCATTATATAAGCCTCCTTCTTCCCCTTCACCAGAGATTCAACTTCCCTAGTACACCATGGTTCCCTCACTCGATCACTTCCTCCCTGCCTGGCAGGTACATATTCATTAAGGACATGCAGAAGCTGTTCCTTAAATATGCTCCACATTTCAGATGTCCCCAGCCCCTGCAATTTCCTGCTCCACCCTATGCATCCTAAATCTCTCCTAATAGCCTCATAATTACCTTTCCCCCAGCTATAACTACTGTTATTCGGTACGTGCCCATCCCTTTCCATCACTAAGGTAAACGTAACCGAATTGTGGTCACTATCACCAAAGTGCTCACCCACCTCCAAGTCTAACACCTGGTCTGGTTCATTACCCTGTACCAAATCCAATATAGCCTCACCTCTTGTTGGCCTATCTACATACTGAGTCATGAAACCTTCCTGCACACATTGAACAAAAACTGACCCCTCTAACGTACTTGAACTATAGCTTTTCCAATCGATATTAGAAAAGTTAAAGTCCCCCATTACAACTACCCTGTTACTTTCACACCTATCCAGGATCAACTTTGCAATCCCTTCCTCTACTTCTCTGGAACTTTTTGGAGGCCTATAAAAAACTCCCAACAGTGTGACCTCTCCTTTCTTGTTTCTAATCTCAGCCCACACTACCTCAGCAGACAAGTCCACATCAAACGTCTTTTCTGCCACCGTAATGCTGTCCTTAACTAACAATGCCACTCCTCCCCCTCTTCTACCACCACCTCTGCTCTGACTGAAACATCTGAACCCCGGAACCTGCAACAACCATTCCTGCCCCTGCTCTATCCACGTCTCTGAAATGGCCACAACATCGAAGTCCCAAGCACCAATCCAGGCTGCAAGTTCATCCACCTTATTGCGTATGCTCCTCGCATTAAAGTATACACACTTCAAACCACCCTCCCGTTTGCCACTATACTGCTGCGACCTAGAAACCTTATCCGTGACCTCCCTATTCACATCCTCCTGTATACTGGCACAACAATTCAGGTTCCCATCCCCCTCCGAATCAGTTTAAACCCCCCCGAATAGCACTGGCAAATTTACCCCCCAAGATATTGGTACCTCTCCGGTTCAGGTGCAGACCATCCGTCTTGTAGAGATCCCACCTTCCCCAGAATGAGCCCCAATTGTCAGGACCCACCACTGACTGGGTGCCCCCTTCATGCCTCCATCAACTTCACCCCCATAGGCCCCACTCCCATAGGCCCCACCCCGAAAGGCCCACCCCATAGCCCCACTCCCATAGACCCCACCCCCAAAGGCCCCACTCCCATAGGCCCCATCCCGAAAGGCCCCACTCCCATAGGCCCCACCCCCCCAAGAGCAGGTGTTTTCCTTTCCCAGCAAAGCCATAAAGGCAGGAGAGTCTGGACGATTGAACACCTGGCTCATGAAACGCATGGAAATTCAAACTTAAATATATTTAAATAAATTATTCAGTCTCTTGCCCGCTTCTGGTGAAAGGCTGACTGCGCTGGAAATCTGATTCCCATAAAATTGTGAGGGCTGGGAAATTGGACGCAACCCCGATTTCTCAGCTCTTGCCCATCGATGGACTGGGCTGAGCTGGTAAAATTCCACCCACAGAGTTATCAAAGTATATAATGCAGAAATTACCCTTCAACCACTGAATATGCACCAACAGTCACTACCACTAAATCCCATTTTCATGCATTTGTTACAAATCCTTGAATGTTTTGATATTTCAAGTGTTCATTCAAATATTTTTTAAAGGTTGTAAGACAGTATGAGAGGGAGGTTAGACAGGTGATGGAGAAGCGCCCAGACTGAGGGTCTGAGGTGTGTCTATTTTAACGTCAGGAGTGTAGTGAATAAAGTGGATGAGCTCAGGGCCTGGATTGTTGCTTGGGAATGTGATGTGGTGGCCATTACAGAGACTTGGATGTCTCAGGGACAGGACTGGGTACTTCAGGTGCTAGGATTCAAATGCTTCAGGAAGGACAGGGAGGGAAGTAGAAGAGGTGGGGGATTGGCACTGTTGATCAGGGACAGTGCCACAGCTGTAGAGAAGGAGGGACTGTGAACAGACTCTCTGTGGGTGGAAGTTAGGAACAGCAAGGGATCGAAAACTTTGCTGGGTGTTTTTTATAGGCCGCCCAATAGTGACAGGGATGTTGAAGTGCAGATAGGGAAACAGATCCTAGAGAGATGTAGAAATAACAGAATTGTCGTGATGGGAGACTTTAATTTCCCAAACATCGACTGGAATGTTCCCAGAGTAAGGGGTTCGGATAGTGAGGAGTTTGTTAGGTGTGTTCAGGAAGGTTTCCTGACACAGCATGTGGATAAGCCTACGAGAGGAGAGGCTGTACTTGACCTGGTGCTGGCTAATGAACCAGGACAGGTGTCAGATCTCTTGGTAGGAGAGCATCTCGGAAATGGTGATCATAATTTTATCTCCTTCACGATAGCATTGGAAAAAGATAGGATCAGGCAGGATAGGAAGGTGTTTATCTGGAGTAGGGGGAAATATGGAATCATTAGGCAGGAAATTGGAAGAGTAAAGTGGAAGAAGGTGTTCTTGGAGAAAAGTACTGAAGGAAGGTGACGGATTTTCAAGGAATGTTTGTCTGGAGCTCTGCATGACAGTGTTCCATGAGACAAGGATTTTTTGGTAGGTCGAGAGAATCATAGTGCACAAAGATTGTGATGAACCTAATTAGGGAGAAAAGAAAGTTGTACGATAGGTTCAGGGAGCTAGGGGATATTAAGGATCTAAGGGCTTATAAGACTTGTAGAAGGGAGCTTAAAAAGGAAATTAGAAGAGCCAGAAGGGGTCACGAGAAGGCTTTGGTGGGTAGGATTAAGGAGAATCCGAAGGCATTCTACAAATACGTGAAGAGTAAAAGGATGAGAAGAGAAGGGATAGGACCTATAGGTGAAGGGGGAAAAGTCTGTGTGAAAGAGATGCTTAATAAGTACTTTGCCTCAGTATTCACAGTGGAGAGTGATCTGGGGGGTTGTACTACAGGATTGCAGCAAACTAAAAAGATTGAGGATGTGGACATTAAGAAAGAGGAAGTGTTGGAACTGTTAAATTCCATCAAGGTAGATAAGTTGCCGGGACCAGATGGAATGTACCCCAGGTTACTGTGGGAGGTGAGGGAAGTGATTGCAGAGCCCCTGGCGATGATCTTTGCATCGTCAATGGAGACGGGAAAAGTTCCGGAAGATTGGAGGATTGTGGATGTGGTGCCTATTTTCAAGAAGGGGAACAAGGATAGCCTAGGCAATTACCAACCAGTGAGTCTGACTTCAGTGGTCAGTAAGTTGATGGAGAGGATTCTGAGAGATAGGATTTATGAGCATTTAGAGAAATTCAATATGATCAGAAACAGTCAACACGGCTTTGTTAAGGACAGATCGTGCCTTACGAGCCTAGTTGAATTCTTCGAAAATGTGACTGAACACATTGACAAAGGAAGAGCAGTGGACGTGGTTTACATGGATTTCAGCAGGGCGTTTGATAAGGTCCCCCATGCAAGACTTCTTGAGAAGGTGAGAGGGCATGGGATCCAAGGGGCTTTGGCCTTGTGGATCCAGAACTGGCTTGCCTGCAGAAGGCAGAGAGTAGTTGTGGATGGGTCTTCTGCATGGAGGTCAGTCACCAGTGGAGTGCCCCAGGGATCTGTTCGAGGACCCTTGCTGTTTGTTATTTTCATAAATGACCTGGATGAGAAAGTGGAGGGATGAGTTAGTAAGTTCGCCAACAATACAAAGATTGGTGGTGTTGTGGATAGTCTGGAGGGATGTCTGAAGTTGCAGCAAGACATCGACAGGATGCAAGACTGGGCGGAGAAGTGGCAGATGGACTTCAATACGGATAAATGTGTGGTGGTCCATTTTGGCAGGACCAATGGGATGAAGTAGTACAATATCAAGGGTAGGAGTCTTGGCAGTGTTGAGGAGCAGAAGGATCTTGGGTTCATAGGACGCTTAAATCTGCCCCGCAAGTGGAGGATGTGGTCAAGAAGGCATATGGTGCACTGGCCTTCGTTAACAGAGGGATTGAGTTTAGGAGTCAGGAGGTAATGCTGCAACTTTATAAGACCCTTGTCAGACCCCACTTGGAGTACTGTGTGCAGTTCTGGTCGCCTTACTATAGGAAGGATGTGGAAGCTATTGAGAGGGTGCAGAGGAGATTTACAAGGATGTTGCCTGGATTGGGGGACATGCCTTATGAAGATAGGTTGAGAGAGCTAGGTCTCTTCTCCCTGGAGAGACGAAGGTTGAGAGGCGACCTGATAGAGGTTTATAAGATGTTGAGAAGAATAGATTGAGTGGATTCTTGGAGGCTATTTCCCAGGGCTGAAATGGTTGCTATGAGAGGACACATGTTTAAGGTGCTGGGGGGCAAGTACAGAGGAGATGTTAGAGGTAAGTTTTTCACTCAGAGGATGGTGAGTGAATGGAATCGGTTGCCGTCAGTGGAGGTAGAGGCAAACTTGCTGGGGTCATTTAAGAGACTTCTGGATGAGTACATGGGATTTAATGGGATTGGGAGTTACAGATAGTTCTATGGCCTGTAGGTATAGATATGATCAGCACAACTCGTGGGCTGAAGGGCCTGTTTGTTCTGTTCTATGTTCTATGTTGTATGTTCTACTTCCGGCCTCCACTCCCAGGCAATGCATTCCAGATTCCCACCACCCTCTGAGTGAAAAATCTTTTTCTGATATTCCTTTTAATCTTCTGCCCCTTCCCCTGAATCTCTGTCTCCTCATGATTGGCCCTTCAACCAAAGGGGAACAGCTGCTCCTTACTCACCCTGATCAAACCCCTCACAATCTTACACATCTCAGTCATGCTCCCCTTTTGCTTGAAAGTAAACAGTTCAAGCCGACTCAGTCTCTCCTTAAAGCTCAAATGCTTCATCCCAGGCAATAACCTGATGAACCTTCTCTGCAAATCCTTCCTATAGTGAGGTGACCAGAACTGCACAAACTACTCCGACCTAACCAACACTGCAACATTACCTCCTTGCTCTTATTACCATTACTGATGAAAGCAAATGTCCCATATGCCTTCTTATGTCCCCTTATAACCGGCTCAGCCAACATTAGGGATCTGTGAATAAATACCCAAAATCTCTCTGTTCCTCTGAGCTTCCCAGTGTCCTGCCATTCATTAAATATTCCCTCGTCTTGTTTCTTCTTCCAAAGTGCCTCATGTCAAACTTATCAGAGTTATACCATCTGCCACTGTTCTCCCCAGTTATCTATATCTTCCTGTAATCTACAACCATCTTCTTCACCATTAATCACTCTACCAATCTTGGTGTCACCTGCAAACTTGCTTATCTTTCCCCTCAGGAGTGGCCTGGGACTCTTCAACACTCGACAGTTGGCATTATGACATGAGAACACTAGAGAAATGCCTGAGGATATGGCATTCCTGGTTTGTTGCTCTTGAGCTGACTGTTTCTTTAAGCTGCTTCGGCAACCAACTGGAGTCTCCAGGAATTACAGATCAATCTCTGGGACTTGCTGTGTGCAACCCCGGAAAAAAAATCACTAGGACATCAAAAAAGTTTGTATATCTTTATCATTTTCTTTGAAGATTTCTCTTTACCAAATGTAAAAATAGTGAAAATGTGAGAAAGAGACTGTTTGGCTGAAAGTCAAGTATGATTGGTGATAATTTTCCAAAATTCTTTAGGCCATGGAAAGGTTCCATCAGACAGTAAAGTAGCAAATTTAACCCTTCTATTCAAGAGACAGGAAATTATCCACCAATTAGCTTAATATCGGTCATGGGGCTGGTGTTTGAATTGATTATTGAAGAGGTTATAATTGGACAGCTCAAGGCAGTTGGGAAAAGTCAGCATGGTTGTATGAAAAGGAAGTTACAGAGTAAGAGTAAATGATTTGGAAGCTGCTTTTAGTTACAATGATCCAACCTTAGAAGTCTGCCACCATGAATCAAAGCAGCGTAAAGTTCTTTGATGAAATAAAAGAACTTTATTTTTGTCAGGCAGGGAGGAAAGTTCAGTCAGAACTTTATCCCTGTCAGGCAAGGAGGAAATGGTCGAGTAAGGGAACCTTGGTGTACGAAAAAAGTTAATTCGCTGGTTAGAAGGAAAAAGGAGGCTTATGTCAGGATGAGGCTTGAAGGCTCAGTTAGTGCAATGGATAGTTATAGATTAACCAGGAGGGAGCTAAAGAGTGAGTTGAGGGGAGCTAAGAGGGGACACGAGAACACTTTGGCTGATAGGATTAAGGAGAATCCTAAAGCTTTCTTTAGATATGTTAAGAATAGAAGATTGGTTATGGCAAGATTAGGGCCAGTCATAGACAGCAGTGGGAAGTTGTGCGTGGAGCCTGAAGAGATTGGAGAGGCACTGAACAAATATTTCTCTTCGGTATTCACGCAGGGAGATGTAACTGTAGTTGTGGAGAACACTGGGATACAGGGTTGCAAACTGGAAAGTATTGAAGTAGATAAGGAGGATGTGCTAGATATTCTTGAGGGTTTGAAGTTAGATAAGTCCCCTGGGCCGGACGGGATTTACCTTAGGATTCTCTGGGAGGCAAGAGAGGAGATTGCAGAGCCTCTGGCTCTGATCTTCAGGTCGTCGTTGGTTACGGGTATGGTTCCAGAGGACTGGAGGATAGCGAATGTGGTCCTGTTGTTCAAGAAGGGGAAGAGAGACCTTCCAGGGAATTATAGGCCAGTGAGTCTTACTTCTGTTGTGGGTAAAGTATTGGAGAGAATTATTAGGGATAGGATTTATAGTTATTTAGAGAGAAATGAATTGATTGGGATAGTCAGCATGGTTTTGTGAAGGGTAGGTCGTGCCTTACTAACCTTATTGAGTTTTTTGAAAAAGTGACCAAATAGGTGGATGGGGGTAAGGCAGTTGATGTGGTATATATGGACTTTAGTAAGGCGTTCAATAAGGTGGCCCATGGAAGACTTCTGCAGAAAATGCAGATGTATGGGATAGAGGGTGATTTAGCTAATTGGGTTAGGAATTGGCTAGCAGATAGAAGACAGAGTGTGGTGGTTGATGGGAGATATTCATCGTGGAGTTCGGTGACAAGTGGTGTACCTCAGGGGTCTGTTTTGGGGCCCCTGCTGTTTGTAATTTTTATAAATGATCTGGATGAGGGTATTGAAGGATGGATTAGTAAATTTGCAGATGACACTAAAGTCGGTGGAGTTGTAGATAGTGAAGAGGGGTGTTATAGTTTGCAGAGAGACTTGGACAAGTTGCAGAGCTGGGCCGAGAGGTGGCAAATGGAGTTTAATGCGGAAAAGTTTGAGGTAATTCACTTTGGCAGGAATAACAAATGTGTAGAGTATAGGGCTAATGGTAGAACTCTTAATAGTGTTGATGAACAGAGGGATCTTGGTGTATATGTGCATAGATCCCTGAAAGTTGGCAATCAAGTCGATAAGTTGTTAAGAAGGCATACGGAGTCTTAGCTTTTATTGGTAGGGGGATTGAATTTCGGAGCCGCAACGTCATGTTGCAACTGTACAAACTCTAGTGCGGCCGCACTTGGAGTATTGTGTGCAGTTCTGGTCCCCACATTATAAGAAAGATGTGGAGGCATTGGAGAGGGTACAGCGGAGGTTTACCAGGATGTTGCCTGGTATGGAGGGCAGGTCTTATGAGGAGATGCTGAGGGATTTGAGGTTGTTTTCGTTAGAAAGGAGGCGGCTAAGAGGGGACCTAATCGAAACATATAAGATGATTAAAGGTTTAGATAGGGTGGACAGTGATAGCCTTTTTCCTAGGATGGAGAAGCTAGCACGAGGGGACACAGCTTTAAATTAAGGGGTGATAGTTATAGGACGGATATCAGAGGTAGGTTCTTTACCCAAAGGGTGGTTCGGGAGTGGAATGCCCTGCCTGCGGCAGTTGTAGGTGCGCCAAGTTTGGTGGCGTTTAAGAGGTTAGTTGATAAGTTTATGGAAGAGAAGGGAATGGTTTAGTTTGGAGGGTCATTGCTTTTTTCATAATTGGTCAGCGTAACATCGAAGGCTGAAGGGCCTGTTCTGCGCTGTAATGTTCTATGTTCTATGTTCTATAACATGTGCTGTGGAGTGGGGGGGAGCAATGATGCAGACACACTGTACTTAGCCTTCCAGAAAGTATTTGATATGGTGCCACATCAATGATTATTGCAAAATATAAAAACTCATAGTGCAGGTATAACAAATTAGCCTGAATTGAAGATTGGCTGGCTGACAGAAAGCAGAGGGTATGCATAAATGGGTCTTTGTCTGATTCGCAGGATGTGACAAGTGGAGTACCGCAAGGATCTGTGCTGGAGCCTCAGTCATTTTACAATTTATCTCAATGATTTAGATCGGGGCAGTGAAGACACGGCAGCAAAATTTGTTGATGACACAATGTATGTTGTGAAGATGTAGACTTTGCAAACGGATACGGATAGGTTGGGTGCACTTGGAAAGTGGAGTTTAATGTAGAAAAGTGTGAAGTTGTTCATTTGAGCAAAGCAGCCAGCATAATTAAAGACCCCATACACCTCAGACCTTCTCTCTACCACCTTCTACCATTGGGAAGAAGATACAAAAGTCTGAGGTCATATACCAACCGACTCAAGAACAGCTTCTTCCCTGCTGCTGTCAGACTTTTGAATGGCTCTACCTTGCGTTCGGTTGATCTTTCTCTACATCCTAGCTATGATTGTAATCTTTGTTCTTTGTTCTTTGTAATATTACATTCTGCACTCTCTTGCTTTCTACTCTGTAAGCAGTAAGCTTTGTGTGTATAGCGTGCAAGAATCAATACTTTTCACTATATACTCATACATGTGACAATAATGAATCAAATCAAAATCAAATCAAAAAATGAATAGGTTGTCTTATGAGGGTAGGCTGAACCAACTGGGCTTGTTTCCACTGGGATTCAGAAGGGTGAGGAGTGACCTTATTAAAGGATTTAAGATACTGGACAGCATTTGACAAGGTGGATGTGGAAAGGATGTTTCATCTTGTGGCTGAGTCCAGAACTAAGGGTAGGTTGGAGGGTAGAGGGACTTCCTTAAAGTTAGTGTCCATCCTTTGAGGACAGCGATGAGGAGAAATATTTTCTATTAGTGTGTTGTGCAACTTTGAAATTTTCTGTCTCAAAAAAAGGTAGAAATGGGCTATTGAATAATTTCAAGGCTGGATAAATGCAAGGGAATCAAAGATGGGGAAGGTGGAATTCAGCTATGACTTTATTGAAATACAGATCTGTCTAAAGGGACGAAATGGTTCACTGGTGCTCCTATTTCCTTTGTATTTACCTCAGAACAATGCTGGCCCCACACTTGAAAATATGCCAGGCATTTTTCAGAGTTCTGGGTGGTGCGGGCAGCCCACTCTGCGATGGGCAAACACTAGTTTGGAAAACTGGTCTATATCTGGTGTAGGGCTACTGATTGGCAGTGAGTTTAAAAGTGGTTTCACCAAGCCACTCTGAACAGCTAAGGAGGAAACATGTCCAATGTGACAGCTGAAGCACCTTCAGTGCAGAATCAGCATCTCAACGCTCCCTGCCATCATTTTCCCATTTGACAGACATAAAGCAGGATGACACCGTTCCTCTACCAAACTGTTCCTTTCTGGGCTTCAGAAAGTAACAGTAGGACAGAATGAGAGTGATTCCCACGATTGAATTAAATCATTTAAAGGCTTCAGAAAACAAACAGCGTCAGAAGGAACACAGTTCATGCGATAGACTCCTCCCACTCACAATGTAATGGGTTAAATCCCGTTCTCGGATTCGAGCATGAAAGCCTGGTTCTTTACAAAGGGAATGCTTCACTGTCAGAAGGTCAGTGCTGAGCGAGTCTGCACTGTTAGAGGGTCAGTGCTGAGGGAATGCTGCACTGTCGGAGGGTCAGTACTGAGGGAGTGCCGCACTGTCAGAGGGTCAGTGCTGAGGGAGTGCCGCACTGTCAGAGGGTCAGTGCTGAGGGAGTGCTGCACTGTCAGAGGGTCAGTGCTGAGGCAGTGGTGCACTGTCAGAGGGTCAGTGCTGAGACAGTGCCACACTGTCAGAGGATCAGCGCTGAGGGAGTGCCGCATTGTCAGAGGGTCAGTGCTGAGGGAGTGCCGCACTGTCAGGGTCAGTGCTGAGGGAGTGCTGCACTGTCAGAGGGTCAGTGCTGAGGCAGTGCTGCTCTGTCAGAGGGTCAGTACTGAGGCAGTGCCGCACTATCAGAGGGTCAGTACTGAGGCAGTGCTGCACTGTCAGGGGGTCAGTACTGAGGGAGTGCCGCACTGTTAGAGGGTCAGTACTGAGGCAATGCTGTGCTGCTATGCTTGTTAGAACCCAACTGCAGCTCAGAACTAAAAATGAAATCTTAAACTCACTGGGACAAAAACTGTCCAAAAACACATGACCATCCTCCTAACAATGCAGGATGGTAAAACTAATCCCAGAATAAACACAATCCTATTTAAACCACTCAAATCGCAACAAAAATACATTTACAGCCTGGCCAACAGCGATAACATCACTGATGTTGTGAGCTGCAGAAATCATGATAAAAATTACCTTTCTGAAAAATACACTAATATCCGAAAAGTAATCCATAATAAGACTGACTTGTGCATTGTAGATTTTGGACAGGATGGGGATTCAGGATGTGAATTATTTGCTGAGGAATCTGAGTCTCTGACATACTCTGGTAGCCACAGCATTTATACGATAAGTCCAGTTCAGTTCCTGGTCAACGGCAATTCCCATTACTGTGGATGTTGATAGTGGGGGATTCAGCAGTGTAATGCCATTGATTGTCATTACATTATGAGTTGTAAGGTTAACAACTGTGGTTGTGTACAATTCTGCTGTTGTAGATGGTCCACAGTGCCTGTAGTCCTGAGTTGCTAGATCTGTTCAAATCCTAACTCATTTAGCACGATGGCAGTGCTACATAACGCAATGAAGGTTATTTTCAATGTGAATCTAGGACTTTGTCCACACAAGGACTCTGCAGTGGTCACTCCTGCTGACACTGTCATGGAAAGAGGCATATGAATCAGGCAGGGATGGGAGTAAAGAATGTTTCCCGTCATGTTGGTTCCCTCACCACCTGCTGCACTCCCAGTCTAGCAGCAATGTTCTTTTAGTGATTCTCTTTTTTTAGAGTTGGCATTAGTTGGCATTCTTATGGCGCAAATCCTTTTTGCCACTTGTCAGCCCAAGCCTGGATGTTGTGCAGGTTGGTCTGCTCCAGAATCTGAGGTGTCACAAGTGGCACTGGACATTGTACAATTATCGGTAAACGTCCCCACTTCTGACCTTCTGATGGGCGGAAGGTTATTGATGAAGTCAGTGGAAAATGTGTGCTGGTTGGAGTCATATCGGCACAAAGGAAGGTGGTGGTGGTTTTTGGAGGTCAATCATCTCAGCTCCAGGACATCACTGCCCGTGTTTGACAGTGCATTGATAACTCATCAGTCAACATGACTGAAGTACAGCTGAATCTAATCATAACATTGCAGTGTGTGGAATCTTGCTGTGCATCAAGTAGCTGCGATCCTTCCTACAATACAACACTGACACCTCCAGGAAGCATGTCCAAAGAGGATATTGATGAGCATGGAATTCCATTGGATTTGTCTGTGATTAAACTGGGCCGTCTATTGCACAGGTTGGCCATTGTCTTCTGCAGCATGGCTAACCAGCAAACTCTGCTGCTCTTCACCACCCGCTGTCAGGATTATTGGGAGGATTTACAAGCCAATAATCAACCTATTTGGTCACCAGTGAATGTAGTGATTGTGGCCATCAAGTGGGACTTGAACCCACACCTCCTGCCCATTGGAATAGGAGCGCTATCAAATACACCACAAAACCTCCACAATGCCAACCTTTCAGAAAAGCTTCAGCAGCTGTGAAGTGCTTTGGGATGTTGTGAGGTTGTGAATGTCACTGTATCCAATTCTCAGAATGATGTTGTGTACAATGGCCACAGGACGCAGATGATATAGCATTTCGCTCTTTCACAACTGGGAGCTAATATTTACTTCCTCTTCACTTGTTTTTTGCGGAATTCATTGTTGCGTTTCCATGGCTAATTTCATCACATTTTTGATTGTAATGTTACAAGTTCACCTTCTCACCAACACCTCACAGTCCAAATTGCTCCCCATCCTGACATAGAAATATGATATGGAACAGCCATGGGGACCAAATTTGCACCTCAGTATGCCAACATCTTCATGCACAGGTTCGAACAAAACTTCTTCACCACACGAGATCTTCAACCAAGGTTATATACTAGATACATTGATGACATCTTTTTCCTTTGGACTCATGGTGAACAATCATTGAAACAACTGTATGATGATATCAACAAATTCCATCCCACCATCAGACTCACCATGGACTATTCTCCAGAATCAGTTGCATTCTTGGACACACGCATCTCCATCAAGGACGGTCACCTCAGCACCTCACTGTACCGCAAACCGACAGACAACCTCACAATGCTCCACTTCTCCAGCTTCCACCCTAGACACGTTAAAGAAGCCATTCCCTATGGACAAGCCCTCCGTATACACAGAATTTGCTCAGATGAGGAGGATTGTGACAGACACCTCCAGACGCTGAAGGATGCCCTCGTGAGAACAGGATATGGCGCTCGACTCATCGATCGACAGTTCCGATGTGCCACAGCGATAAACCGCACTGACCTCCTCAGAAGACGAACACGGGACACGGTGGACAGAGTACCCTTTGTTGTCCAGTACTTCCCCGGAGTGGAGAAGCTACGACATCTTCTCCGGAGTCTTCAACATATCATTGATGACGATGAACATCTCGCTAGGGCCATCCCCACCCCCCCACTTCTTGCTTTCAGACAACTGCACAACCTCAAACAGATCATTGTTCGCAGCAAACTACCCAACCTTCAGGAGAACAGTGACCACAATACCACACAACCCTGCCACAGCAACCTCTGCAAGACATGCCAGATCATAGACATGGACGACATCATCAAACGTGAGGATACCATTCACCAGGTACACGGTACATACTCTTGCAACTCGGCCAACGTTGTCTACCTAATACGTTGCAAGAAAGGATGTCCCGAAGCATGGTACATTGGGGAGACTATGCAGACACTACGACAGCGGATGAATGAGCATCGCTCAACAATCACCAGGCAAAACAGTTCCCTTCCTGTGGGCGAACACTTCAGCAGTCATGGGCATTCGGCCTCCGACCTGCGGGTAAATGTTCTTCAAGGGGGCCTTCGGGACACACAACAGCGCAGAGTCGCTGAGCAGAGACTGATAGCCAAGTTCCGCACACATGAGGACGGTCTTAATAGGGATCTTGGCTTCATGACACACTATCTGTAACCCCCGTAACTTGCCTGGGTTAGCAAAAAACCTCACTTACTGTGCTGTCTGGAGAAAATACACAATTCTCTAACCAATGCTCAGGATTCCCTTCACACACATTGTTAGCCACTTTAACACTTGAATAGCAGGTTAGATGTAAGGATTCGCATTCTAATCAGCAATCTGTGACTGTCTGTGTTGGTATGAGTGCTATTGCAGACCAGAACACTGCATTTGCCTGACGAAGGCCATAGTGTCGAAAGCTCGCGAATTTACTATCAAATAATTTGGTTGGATTTAAAATTGGTGTTGTGAAACTTTACTGAGTTTACCCCAGTCCAACGCCGGCATCTCTATACATCATAGAAATATGTCGCCATTCCTTCGCAGTCGCTGGGTCAAAATCCTGGAATTCTCTCCCTAACGGCACTGTAGGTCAATCCACAGAACATGGATTGCAATGATTCAAGAAGGCAGCTCACCACCACCTTCTCCAGAGTAACTAGGGATGTTACTCATAGGTAACTAAATGTTGGCCTGCCAATGACACCCGTGTCCCACAAAAGAATTTTAAGAAAACAGTGCGATATAACCTACACAAACTCTGTAGCAGGCTAAAATCAGTAAAAACAAGTCCACAGTTATAGAACATAGAACATAGAACATTACAGCACAGAACAGGCCCTTCGGCCTTCGATGTTGCGCCGACCAATATAAAAAGCAATGCCCCTCCAAACTAAACCATTCCCTTCTCTTCCATATACTTATCAACTAACCTCTTAAACGCCACCAAACTTGGCGCATCTACAACTGCTGCAGGCAGTTGTAGATGCAATTATATATATATTGGAGAACAAAACTGTTTTTATTTATTTAGCTACATTATTGTTACCCTCGCACCAGGTCAGTTTGGTCTGATTGGGATGAACACTCTCTGGAGATGATCTTATGAAAAGAATTCTAAGTGCAGGAAAGTGTTGAAATGGCAGAATTTCCGATATGCTTTTGGGTATGTCCCAATGTCCACTTAGAGTAAAAAAACAACAAAAACTGATTCCTGCCTGTAGGAGGAGGCGGGCTTTAATCACCCAGAGACGGAAGCGAATCACAGGCCTCAAAAACGACTGCGCACAGCAAGCACCAAAACAGCAGCTCCTCTGCCAGCACCCACCTGCCATGGATACAGCCTCCCCTTCCCCTCCATGGACATCAGAAACCACCCCCAATGTTTTCAACATCCCCACCCCATGTACACACCATGGCACCCCAGCCTTGTACATGCACCCTTGAACGCCACCCTCACACTGAGTTCATCCTGATTTTTTCCCTGTCCCCATGTCCCTGATGACTCTTTGTCATTCCCTGAGAGAGTGCTGCACTGTCACAGGGTCAGTACTGAGGGAATGCTGCATTGTTAGAGGATCGGTATTGAGGGAGTGCCGCGCTGTCAGAAGGTCAGTGCTGAGAGAGTGCTGCACTGTCAGAGGGTCATGCTGAGGGAGTGCCGCATTGTCAGAGGTCAGTACTAAGGGAGTGCCGCACTGTGAGAGGTCAGTGCTGAGGGAGTGCCACACTGTCAGGGAGGCAGTGCTGAGGGAGTGCTGCACTGTCAGAGGGTCAGTGCTGAGGGAGTGCCACACTGTCAGAGGGTCAGTGCTGAGGGAGTGCCGCACTGTCAGAGGGTCAGTGCTGAGGGAGTGCTGCACTGTCAGAGGGTCAGTGACTGAGGGAGTGCCGCACTGTCAGAGGGTCAGTACTGAGGGAGTGCCGCACTGTCAGAGGGTCAGTACTGAGGGAGTGCCGCACTGTCAGAGGGTCAGTACTGAGGGAGTGCCACACTGTCAGAGGGTCAGTGCTGAGGGAGTGCCGCACTGTCAGAGGGTCAGTGACAATGATGAGACAGAGTACGGGAATGAGACAGAGAATCTGGTGAAGTGATGCGACGGCAATAACCCCAATGTCAACAAAATTGTCATCAATTTTACGTAGCATAATAGAGACCAGTCCCCATCTACATTAAATGGGTATGAATTAGAGATAATCAAGAACTTCACGTTTTTTGGTGTCCAGATCAATCTGTCCTGGTCCTCCCATTTCGACACTATAGTTAAGAAAGTCCACCAAAGCCTCTACTTTCTCAGAATAGTAAAGAAATTTGGCATGTCAGCTGCAACTCTCATCAACTTTTACAAATGTCTAATAGAAAGCATTCTTTCTGGTTGTATCACAGCTTGGTATGGCTCCTGTTCTGCCCAAGATCGCAAGGAACTACAAAGGGTTGTGAATGTAGACCAATCCATCTCCTATCCACTGACTCTGTCTACGCTGCTTTGGCAAAGCAGCCAGCATAACCAAAGACCTCACGCACCCCGGACATTCTCTCTTTCACCTTCTTCTGTCATGAAAAGGATGCAAAAGTCTGAGGTCACGCACGAACCAACTCAAGAACAGCTTCTTACCTTGCAGTAAGTTGATCTTTCTCTACATTCCAGCTATGACTGTAACATTACATTCTGCACCCTCTCCTTTCTTTCTCTATGAATGATATGCTTTGTCTACATAATGTGCAAGAAACAATACTTTTCACGTATACTAATCTCTAATGTGACAATAATAAATCAAATCAAATCAGTACTGAGGGAGCGCTGCACTCTCAGAGGGTCAGCCCCCCCCCCCCCCCCCCCCCCCCCCCCCCCGCCCCCCCCAAACCCCCCTCCAGTAGAAGACTCAACACACCCAATAAAGACACTAAGGGGCAATTTCTTAGCATGGCCAATCAACCTAACCTGCAGATCTTTGGAGTATGGGAGGAAACCAGAGCACCCGGAGGAAACCCATGCAGACACAAGGAGAATGTGCAAACTCCACACTGACCGAGTGAACCAAGCCGGGAATCAAACCCAGGATCCTGGAGCTTTGAAGCTAGCAGTGCTAGCGTGCCACCCGGAGATGTATGAGACACGTTTTTTTACCCAGAGGGCGGTGGGTGCCTGGAACTTGCTGCCGGGAGAGGTAGTGGAAGTGAATATGATAGTAACTTTTCAGGAACATCTTGACAAACCCATGAATAGAATGTGAATGGAGGGAAATGGTCCTCAGAAGGGTAGAGGGTTTTAGTTCAGGCTGGCAGCATGGTACTTGTAGGCCTGAAATGTTGCAGGGCGTGTTCCTGTGCTGTAATTTGTAAAAGCCTGACAGCAGCAGGGAAGAAGCTGTTCTTGAGTTGGTCGGTATGTGACCTCAGACTTTTGTATCTTTTTACTGATGGAAGAAGGTAGAAAAAAGAATATCCAGGATACGTGGGTTCCTTGATTATGCTGGCTGCTTTTCCTGAGGCAGCAGGAAGTGTAGACGGAGTCAATGGATGGGAGGCTGATGGAATGGGCTACATTCACACCCCCGCTGTAGTTCCTTCGAACAAAGAACAATACAGCACAAACAGAACCTTCAGCCCACGAGTTGCGCCGATCACATCTACCAATCCACAAACCTATCTATAACCCCCTATCCTATTCATTTCCATATACTCATCCAGAAGTCTCTTAAAAGACCCCAGTGAGTTTGCCTCAACAATCTCCGACGGCAGTCGGTTCCATTCACTCACCACCCTCTGAGTGAAAAACCTACCCCTGACATCTCCTTTGTATTTGCTTCCCTGCACCTTAAATCTGTGTCGTCTCGTAGTGACCATTTCAGCTCGGGGAAATAGTCTCTGAGAGTCCACCCTATCTATTCCTCTCAACATTTTATAAACCTCTATCAGGTCGCCTCTCAACCTACGTCTCTCCAGTGAGAAGAGTCCCAGCTCCTCAACCTATCTTCATAAGGCCTGCCTCCCAATCCAGGCAGCATCCTTGTAAATCTCCTCTGAACTCTCTCAATAGCCTTTACATCCTTCCTATAGTGAGGCGACCAGAACTGCGCACAATACTCCAAGTGGGGTCTGACAAGAGTCTTATAGAGCTGCACCATTACCTCCTAACTCCTAAAGTCTATTCCTCAATTAATGAAGGCCAGTACACAGTACGCCTTCTTGACCACTTCCTCCACCTGCGAGGCCGATTTAAGAGTCCTTTGGACCTGGACCCCGAGATCCTTCTGCTCTACAACACAGCTAAGACTCCTACCCCTTATATTGTACTCCTTCATCCCATTATTCCTGCCAACATGGACCACCACACATTTATCTGCGTTGAAGTCCATCTGCCACTTCTCCGCCCAGTCTTGCATCCTGTCTATGTCCCGCTGCAACTTTTGACATCCCTCCAGACCATCCACAACACCACGGACCTTTGTATCGTCGGCGAACTTACTAACCCATCCCTCCACTTCCTCATGCAGGTCATTTATGAAAATGACAAACAGCAGGGGTTCCAGAACAGATCCCTGGGGCACTCCACTGGTTACCGACCTCCATGCAGAACAAGACTCATCCACAACCACTCTCTGCCTTCTGCCAGCAAGAAAGTTCTGGATCCCACGAAGCCAAAGCCCCTTGGATCCCATGCCCTCTCACCTTCTCCAGAAGCCTTGCATGGGGGACCTTATCAAACGCCTTACTAAAGTCCATGTACACTACGTCCACCACTCTTCCTTCGTCAATGTGTTCAGTCACATTTTCGAAGAACTCAACTAGGCTCGTAAGGCATGACCTGCCCTTGACAAAACCATGCTGACTATTTCTAATCAGTCCAAAATTCTCCAAATGTTCATATATCTTATCCCTCAGAAGCCTCTCCATCAGCTTACCAACCACTGAAGTCAGACTCACCGGTCGGTAATTTCCTGGACTATCCCTGTTCCCTTTCTTAAAGATAGGGACCATATCCACAATCCTCTGGAACCTCTCCCGTTTCCATGGACGACACAAATATCATCGCCAGGGGCTCTGCAACCACTTCCCTCACCTCCCACAATAACCTGGGGTACATCCCATCTGGTCCCGGCGACTTGTCTATCTTGATAGAATTTAACAGGTCTAACACATCCTCTTCCCTAACATCCACATACTCAATCTTTTCCGTATGCCGCAAACCTGCAGTGCAATCTCCCAGTTCACTTTCCACCGTGAATACCGAGGCAAAGTACTCGTTAAGCACCTCTGCCATTTCTTTCGGATTCACACAGACTTTTCCCCCTTCACCTTTTATAGGCCCTATCCCTTCTCTTCTCATCCTTTTACTTTTCACATATTTGTAGAAGGCCTTGGGATTCTCCTTAATCTCACCTGGCAAGGCCTTCTCATGACCCGTTCTGGCTCTCCTAATTTCCTTTTTAAGCCCCCTTCTACACACCTTATACTCCTCTAGATCCCTAACATCCCCTAGCTCTCTGAACCTTTTATATACCTTTTTTTTCTTCCTAACTAGGTGCACCACAACCTTCATGCACCACGGTTCCCGTGTCCTACCAAAACCTCCTTGACTCCTCGGAACGTTGTCTTGCAGAGCCCCAGACAAACATTCCTTGAATATCCGCCACTTTCCTTCTGTACTCTTCCCCAAGAACGCCTCCTTCCAGTTTATACGTCCAATTACCTGCCTAATGTTTTCATATTTCCCCTTACTCCAGACATATACCTTCCTAGCCTGCCTGATCCTATCTCTTTCCATTGCTATCGTGAAAGAGATAGAATTATGATCTCCGTTCCCAAGATGCTCACCTACCGTGAGATCTGACACCTGTCCTGGCTCATTAGCTAGCACCAGGTCAAGTACAGCCTCTCCTCTCCTAGGCTTTTCCACGTACTGTGTCAGGAAACCTTCCTGAACACACCTAACAAACTCCTTGCCATCCAAACTCCTTACCCTTGGGATATTCCAGTCAATGTTTGGGAAAGTGAAATATAGAGGGAGTTTTTTCACACAGAGGGTGATGGGGTATGGAATGCGCTGCCAAGTAAAGTGGTGGAGGCAGGCACTCTGGAGTTATTTAAGAAATACTTGGATAGGCACATGAACAGAATGGGAATGGAGGGGTATAGAAAACTAATTTAAAATAGGGATCATGAGCCTTGGGAGTCCCTGGAAGTGTGTAAATAGATGATGATATTGATGTACTTGTTTTTATCCTACAGGTGCTTTGGTCCACTTTGTTGTCTAACGACGTACATGCGATGGGTCGTGAGAGGGCTGTTCTTGGATTTTTTTTTGAGAGTATCCTAGTGCTTCACATCGTTAGTGTACGCTTGACCTGGACCATTTGATAGGCAACACGACAGCTCAGTGACTATCACTGTGCTGTGCAGATACATGGATTTGGGCCTGTGTCTGTGGGAGTTTGCGCATTCTCCCCGTGCTTGCGTGGGTTTTCTCTGGGTGCTCCGGTTTCCTCCCACATCCCAAAGATGTGCTCTTAGGCTAATTGGCAAAACCAATTCTCCCTAAATTGTCTCAAATTTGGTTTTTAATCCATAGATCTATAAACATAGACAGGGATCATGGATAAAGGTGGGAACATCGGGGTGGCGGCGCGGGCTCGTTGGGCCGAAGGGCCTGTTTCCTGTGCTGTTTTGTTCTTTGTTCTTTGAAATCTCACACCAAATGTCACAACAAGATGTTACAAAGGCTCTGGATTCTGGATATAATTGCTCTTTGAATGTATGAGAAGAAATGTTTGTTTGTTTTGTCTGTGGGGAAAGATTTCAAACGTCAGTGTGACTGGACAAGGATGGAGAGCCCGCAGACCTGAGTGAAAGTGTTTCAGTGAACTGGCTGTGAGCTTCAACCAGGAACACAACCTAAAAAAAAACTACACCACTCACAGCAAGGACAAACTGTACGTGTGTTCCATACTTGGAGGTGGAATCAACTGATTATCAAAAGGTCACCAGGGAGAGACTGTGAAAGTGTGGGGACTGTGGGAAGGGATTCCAGTGCCCACTGGACACACATTTACGAGTTCACACCGGGGAAAGGCCGTTCAGCTGCTCTGAGTGTGGGAAGGGATTCAGTATCCCAACCACCCTGCTGAGACACCAGTGAGTTCACACTGGGGAGAGGCCGTTCCCCTGCTCTGAGTGTGGGAAGGGATTCAGTATCCCAACCACCCTGCTGAGACACCAGTGAGTTCACACTGGGGAGAGGCCGTTCCCCTGCTCTGAGTGTGGGAAGGGATTCAGTATCCCAACCACCCTGCTGAGAGTTGGTAGTTGGTACAGAAAGAAGTCGCTTTGAACTTTGAACTCTCTCCAAAAAAGAATTCGGAGTCTGGGAAATGGAATTAAAAATGAAGTTGCCGCTACAACAGAGCAAGACAGTTTCAAGGTGGAATTGATTAGAGTATCCTCTCTGGATTTCAACAATGGCGGAACTGCAGACATGGAAGAAAGTAAAGTTCAAAAAGTGAGCTCTGAACATTTTCAGAATTGAAAATCCCCAACTGAACAGCAATGAGGACTCTTCTCTTGCAGAAGAAATTATAATTATTAAAAATTTCTATAATTATTGAATGAAGAAAACTTTCAGAAACCAATAATATTTCCCATCATCAGTGAACTGAGATTCCTGGAAGATGTAATCCAGCAGTGTGCTGTTATCAGGATGGATTTGTGAATGTGAAGAGATCCCTGGGAAGTGTGTAAATAGATGATGATATTGATGTACTTGTTTTTATCCTACAGGTGCTTTGGTCCACCTTGTTGTCTAACAAGGGGCAAACACGCGATGGGTCGTGAGAGGGCTGCTCTTGGATTTTTTTTCGAGAGTATCCCAGTGCTTCACGTCGTTAGTGTACACTTGACCTGGACCATTTGATGGGCAACACAACAGCTCAGTGACTATCGCTGTGCTGTGCAGATACATGGATTTGGGCCTGTGTCTGTGGGACTTTGCGCATTCTCCCTGTGCTTGCGTGGGTTTTCTCCGGGCGCTCCGGTTTCCTCCCACATCCCAAAAATCAATTCTCCCTAAATTGTCTCAAATTTGGTTTTTAATCCATAGATCTATAAACATAGACAGGGATCACGGGTAGAGGTGGGAACATCGGGGTGGCGGCGCAGGCTCGTTGGGCCGAAGGTCCTGTTTCCCGTGCTGTTTTGTTTTTTGTTCTTTGAATGCTATAGCACAGAAGTTGCTGTCTTTCAATGATTTTTGTCTGAATTCTCAGGTTGATGTGTCAGCTTTTCAGCACAAAACCTCCACAATGCCAATCTTTCAGAAAGGCTTCAGCAGCTGTGAAGCTCTTAGGGATGATGTGAGGTTGTGAATGTCACTGTATCCAATTCTCAGAATTATGTTGTGTACAATGGCCACAGGATGCAGATGATATAGCATTTCGCTCTTTCACAACTGGGAGCTAATGTTTACTTCCTCTTCACTTGTTGTTTGCAGAATACTTGTTGCGTTTTCATGGCTGATTTCATCATATTTTCAACTGTAATGTCACAAGTTCACCTTCTCATCAACCCATCACAGTCTAAGCAAGCAGTGCAATGTAACTCATATAAGCTCTGTAGCAGGATAAAGTCAGCGAAGACAAGTCCATCATTCACGTATCGGATAACAAAGCTGTTTTTAATCAATCCGTTACATTATTGTTATCTCACTCCATGTCAGTTTGGTCTGATTTAAGTTAACACTCTCGGAATCAGAAGATGCTGTGTTCATGTCATATTCATGCATACTGAGCATTTCAATCGACACTTCAATCTCCATACTGAGGCAGTGTCGCACTTTCAGAGGGTCAGTGCTGAGGGAGCGCCGCACTGTCAGAGGGTCAGTGCTGAGGGAGTACCGCACTGTCAGAGGGTCAGTGCTGAGGGAATGCCGCACTGTCAGAGGGTCAGTGCTGAGGGAGTGCCGCACTGTCAGAGGGTCAGTGCTGAGGGAGTACCGCACTGTCAGAGGGTCAGTGCTGAGGGAATGCCGCACTGTCAGAGGTCAGTGCTGAGGGAGTGCCGCACTGTCAGAGGGTCAGTACTGAGAGTGCCGCACTGTCAGAGGGTCAGTGCTGAGGGAGTGCTGCACCATCAGAGGGTCAGCACTGAGGGAGTGCCGCACTGTCAGAGTCAATGCTGACAGAGTGCTACACGGTCAGAGTTGTGCTGACGGAATGCTGCACTGTCAGAGGGTCAGTACTGAGGGAATGCCGCATTGTCAGAGGGTCAGTACTGAGGGAGTGCCGCACTGTCAGAGGGTCAGTACTGAGGGAGTGCCGCACTGTCAGAGGGTCAGTGCTAAGGGAGTGCCGCACTGTCAGAGGGTCAGTGCTGAGGGAGTGCCGCACTGTCAGAGGGTCAGTGCTGAGGGAGTGCCGCACTGTCAGAGGGTCAGTACTGAGGGAGTGCCGCACTGTCAGAGGGTCAGTACTGAGGGAGTGCTGCACTGTCAGAGGGTCAGTACTGAGGGAGTGCTGCACTGTCAGAGGGTCAGTACTGAGGGAGTGCCGCACTGTCAGAGGGTCAGTATTTAGTGAGTTCTGAACTCTTGGAGTTTCAGTCCCGAGGGATAAATTTTCCCGATTTACAATGGAAATTTAAAATTGTAAATTTCTCATGTTGTATTTACAGCATGCTGCCTCTCCATTGCATCCAATTGGAGGCATTTGTTTTGCCCTCATCCAAATATTTAAATGACCTTTTTACTCTAAACAGAATATTTGATTTTCATTTACTGAATGCTTTGCCACAGGGATTTTTTGAAGAAGAAAATTTGCATATTTTACTGAATCTGCAGAAAAATCTTTTTTTTTGTTCATTCCTGAGACATGGGCGTCGCTAGCTGGCCAGCATTTATTGCCCATACTTAGCTGCTCTAGAGAAGGTGGTGGTGACTACTTTTTTGAATCGCTGCAGTCCATGTGCTACAGGTTGACCCACAGGGCCTTTAGAGAGGGAATTCCATGTGAAGCAAAGAAAGGTATGGAGATCAAGATGTTTGAGCACCTTTAAGATACTCCAGTGTGGAACTGGCATGTAGAATAGACTAAATGACCTCCTTCAGAACCAAAAAGCATTAATCTTCTATGATTGATTCCCCTTGCTTCAGATGGAGGAAGCTTTGCAAATTCTGAGGTATGGTAATTCTTGATCTGTGGTATTGTGAGATGTCATGGTGAGGTGCTGTAACAATCATTCCATGGGACAGCCTGGTTCACACTAGCTTAGCTTGCAGCTTGTATTATTTGCTTTGTGCTTTTTAATTTGGCAATGGCTATTAATACATTGAAAAGCCATCATGTGTCAGAGCACAACACAAACACTGTCTCGAATTCTTGTTCATGGGACCATAGAACATCACAGCACAGAAATAGGCCTTTTGTCCCTACTTGTCTGTGCCAAACCATTTTTCAGCCTAGCCCCACTGACCTGCATTTGGACCATATCCCTCCACACCCCTCTCATCCATCTGCCTGTCCAAGTTTTTCTTAAATAATAAAAGTGAGCCCAAATGCACCATTTATCCGGCAGCTCATTCCACACTCTCTGTGTGAAGAAGCCCCCACCTAATATTCCCTTTAAACTTTTCCCACTTCATCCTGAATCCATGCCCTCTGTTCTTTTTTCCCCTAGCTTCAGTGGAAAAAGCCTGCTTGTGTTCACTCTATTTATACCCATCAAAATCTTACACACCTCTATCAAATCTCTCCTCATTCTCCTACACTCCAGGGAATAAAATCCTAACCTATTCAACCTTTCTCTTAACTTAGTTTCTCAAGCCCCGGCAACATCTTTGTAAACCTTCCCTGCACTCTTTCAACCTTATTAATATCCTTCCTGTAACTAGGTGATCGAAACTGCACACAATACTCTAAAATTGGCCTCACCAGTGTTTTATACAGTTTCACCATAACATTCCAACTCTTATACTCAATACTTTGATGTATAAAGGCCAATGACTGAAAAGCACTCTTTATAACCCTATCTGCCTATGATGCTATTTTTAGGGAATTATGTACCTGTATTCCCAGATCCCTCTATTCTACTGCACTCTTTAGTGTTCTACCATTTACCCTGTATTTTCATCTCCGCTCCACTATCTGCTCTGGCATTCTGGTTCCCATCCCCCTGCAAATTTAGTTTAAACCCTCCCCAATAACATTAGCAAACCTCCCTGCAAGTATATTGGTCCCTTTGTAGCTCAGGTGTAACCCGTTTCTCTTGTACAGGTCCCGTCTGTCCCAAAAGAGGTCTCAATGATCTAGAAATCTGAAACCCTGCCCCCTGCACCAGTTCCTCATCCATGTGGAAGACAAAGACATATAGAGGGACAGAAAGTATTGAGGAAGTAGGGGATTTGGACAGATTAAGACAATAGGCAAAGAAGTGGCTGATGGAATACAATATGGAAAAATGTGAGGTTCTGCACTTTGAAATGAAGAATGGAGACATAAACTATTTTCTAAATGGGAAAATGCTTAGGAAATCTGAAACACAATGGTACTTGGGAGTTCTTGTTCAAGATTCTTCTTGTTCAAGATTCTTGTTAAAGATTCTTGTTCAAGAAAGAATTATTAGGGATAGGATTTATAGTTATTTAGAGAGAAATGAATTGATTGGGGATAGTCAGCATGGTTTTGTGAAGGGTAGGTCGTGCCTTACTAACCTTACTGAGTTTTTTGAAAAAGTGACCAAAGAGGTGGATGGGGGTAAGGCGGTTGATGTGGTATATATGGACTTTAGTAAGGCGTTTGATAAGGTGGCCCATGGAAGACTTCTGCAGAAAATGCAGATGTATGGGATTGAGGATGATTTAGCTAATTGGATTAGGAATTGGCTAGCAGATAGAAGACAGAGGGTGGTGGTTGATGGAAGATATTCATCGTGGAGTTCGGTTACAAGTGGTGTACCTCAGGGGTCTGTTTTGGGGCCCCTGCTGTTTGTAATTTTTATAAATGATCTGGATGAGGGTATTGAAGGATGGATTAGTAAATTTGCGGATGACACCAAAGTCGGAGGAGTGGTAGATAGTGAAGAGGGGTGTTATAGTTTGCAGAGAGACTTGGACAAGTTGCAGAGCTGGGCCGAGAGGTGGCAAATGGAGTTTAATGCGGAAAAGTGTGAGGTAATTCACTTTGGCAGGAATAACAAATGTGTAGAGTATAGGGCTAATGGTAGGACTCTTAATAGTGTTGAAGAACAGAGGGATCTTGGTGTATATGTGCATAGATCCCTGAAAGTTGGCAGTCAAGTCGATAAGGTTGTTAAGAAGGCATATGGAGTCTTAGCTTTTATTGGTAGGGGGATTGAATTTCGGAGCCGCAACGTCATGTTGCAACTGTACAAAACTCTAGTGCGGCCGCACTTGGAGTATTGTGTGCAGTTCTGGTCCCCGCATTATAAGAAAGATGTGGAGGCATTGGAGAGGGTACAGAGGAGGTTTACCAGGATGTTGCCTGGTATGGAGGGCAGGTCTTATGAAGAGAGGCTGAGGGATTTGAGGTTGTTTTCGTTAGAAAGGAGGCGGCTAAGAGGAGACCTTATTGAAACATATAAGATGATTAGAGGTTTAGATAGGGTGGACAGTGATAGCCTTTTTCCTAGGATGGAGAAAGCTAGCACGAGGGGACATAGCTTTAAATTAAGGGGTGGTAGTTATAGGACGGATGTCAGAGGTAGGTTCTTTACCCAGAGGGTGGTAAGGGTATAGAATGCCCTGCCTGCTGCAGTTGTAGATGCGCCATGTTTGGTGACATTTAAGAGGTTAGTAGATAAGTTTATGGACGAAAAGGGAATGCTTTAGGTTAGAGGGTCATTGCTTTTTCCTAATTGGTCGGCGCAACATCGAAGGCCGAAGGGCCTGTTCTGCGCTGTAATGATCTATGTTCTATGTTCTCTTAAGGTCAACATGCAGGTTCAGTTGGCACTTAGGAAAACAAATGCAATGTTAGCATTCATGTTGAGAGGGCTAGAATACATGGGGCAGGGATGTATTTCTGAGGCTATATAAGGCTCTGGTCAGATCCCATTGAGAGTATTGTGAGCAGTTTTGGACCCCATATCTAAGAAAGGGTGGCCTTGGAAAGGGTCTAGAGGAGGTTCACAAGAATGATCCTTGAAGTGAAGAACTTGTCATATGAAAGAAATTTGAGAATTCTGGGTCTATACTCTTTGGAGTTTAGAAGAATGAACGGGGATCTTATTGAAACTTACAGGAGATTGTGAAGCCTGAATAGAGTGAATGTGGAGAGGATGTTTCCACTAGGAAAAACTAGAACCAGAGGGCAAACCTCAGGGCAAAAGGAACAATTCTTTAAAACCGAGATGAGGAGGAATTTCTTCAGCCAGAGAGTGGTGAACATGTGGAACTCTTTGCTGCAGAAGGCTGTGGGGGCCAGGTCGTTGAGTGGCTTTAAAACAGAGACAGGTTGGTTCTTGATTAATAAGGGGAACAGGGGTTATGGGGAAAGGGCAGGAGAATGAAGATGAGAAAATATGAGCCATGGTTGAACAGCAGAGCAGATTCGATGGGCCGAGTGGCCTCATTTTGCTCCTATGTCTTATGGTCTTATGTGGAAGACATAGGAAACTACATTACTCCAGCTTCAATCAACACAACAACAAATAATTGTGGCAATGGTGACACAGTAACATCTGCTGAAGATTAAACAGTAAAGTGCAATGGTTTGTTATGTAGACATCAGAGTGATATTTCCATTTCATTTGGCAACATTGAAATTTTCCCTGCACATTCAAGTCTAGTTCAATAATCGATGGTAAGAGATGCAGTGGTTCTAACATTGAGCACTGGGAAACCACAGTTACTCTTCCCATCCTGTACATTCCCACAGTGCAAAAACATCAATGATTCACCATTATTCTGTTTCCTGTTACTCAACAGTTTTGTTTCCATGCTGCCAATATCATTTCAGTTCCATGAACTCTAACTTCACTGTCACTTGATTTTGCAGATGCAGCCACAAGCTGAGATGTTGACAATGGAAGTTCCTCAGAGGGTAGATTAGAGGCAGGATTTGGATGTGGACACTGCATAGAATTGTGTTGCAGCCAGTACATGGGACAAGAAGGAATACAAGAGCTAGCTAAGGCTGCGCACAGGTTCTGCTCTGAGAATTCAGATGATGGACTCAGATGGCGCATCCTGCAGTGGAATGCTGATAAGCTTACACAGCAAAATATTTGGTATGTTGGGAAGGCTGCCATGAAGCCTATGGTCCATGTTAAGGAGCATGGAGAATTCTGGAACCAACGTGGCACCGGGCTTTGCACAGAGATCAGAGTGTGTAATTTTCAGCATGTATGTAGTGGCCACTACCATTGACCCTGAGGACCTGATCATGATGCAATATCTGGTTGTGAATGTTTTCATCATATACAAGCAGGAAGCAGCAGAATCCGTGTGCTACCTTGGAGCTCAGATTGCTCCCACCATGGCTGTGGATCGCAGAGTATAAAGGCATATCTGTCCAGCAATCTGAAGTGGTGGAGGCTACCTCGCTAAATACATTTAAGTCACGGTTAGATAGATTTCTGATAGACAAGGGAATTAAGGGTTATGGGAGAAAGTGGGAAAGTGGAATTGATCCACTTCAGGTCAGCCATAATCTTATTGAATGGTGAGGCAGGCTCGAAGGGCTGGATGGCCTACTCCTTCTCCTATTTCTTATGTTCTTATGTCCTCCAGTAGATTACTTGTCTCTGGTGGTAATGATTGTTTTCCTTGCCTTTTGTCCTTTGATCTCCTGCTACAATCACAATGTTTTTATTATCTACTTTTTAATTCTCTACCATTACCTTGTTTCTCATTGTGAATTCCTAATCATCCCTAAAAGATAAACATTAAGTGAAGGGCAAAAGTTTGGTTGATGGAGTGTAATGTGGTTATCCACGTTTGTAGGGAGAATAGAAGAGCAGAATATAATTTAAATAGAGAAGGACTACAATATTCCACAGTCCTTGGGGATCTGAGTATCCTTCAATATAAATCACAAATACTTTGGACACCTCCAGCTTCCCAGTGCCAGTCTTCGATCAGTTTAGAGTCATAGAGGTTTGCAGCATGGAAACAGGCTCTTCAGCCCAAATTGTCCATGTCGCCTATTTTTCTAAACGCTGAAGCTAATCCCAATTGCCACATTTGGCCCATATCCCTCTATGCCCATTGTACCCATGTAACTGTCTAAATGCTTTTTAAAAGACAAAATTGTACTCGCCTCTATCTCTGGCAGCTTGTTCCAGACACTCACCATCCTCACCTTTCTGTGAAGAAATTGTGCCTTTGGACCCTTTTCTATCTCTGCTCTCTCACCTTAAACCAATGCCCTCTAGTTTTAGACTCCTCTACCTTTGGGGAAAGATATTGACTATCGCGTTGATCTGTGCCCCTTATTATTTTATAGACCTCTATAAGATCACCCCTCAGCCTCCTATGCTCCAGAATAAAAAGTCCCAGTCTATCCAGCCTCTCTTTATAACTTAAACCATCAAGTCCTAGGAGCATCCTAGTAAATCTTTTCTGTATCCTTTCTAGTTTAATAATATGCTTTCTATAATCGGATGACCAGAACTGTTACACAGTATTCCAAGTATCTTGTACAATGTTTTGTACAATTTTAACAAGACGCCCCAACTCTTGTATTCAATGTTCTGACCGATGAAACCAAGCATGCCAAATGCCTTCTTCACCACTCTGTCTGCCTGGGACTGCAACTTCAAGGAGCTATGAACACGTACCCCGAGATTTCTTTGTTCTGTAACTGTCCCCAGTGCCCTCTCATTAACTGAGTAAGTCCTGCCCTGGTTCAATCTACCAAAATGCATCACCTCACATTTGTCTAAATTAAACTCTGTCTGCCATTCGTCAGCCCACTGCCCAATTGATCAAGATCCTGCTGCAATTGGAGATAACTTTCTTCACTGACCACTTCGCCACCAATCTTGGTGTCATCTACAAACTTATTAACCATGCCTCCTATATTTTTATTTAAATCATTAATATGAATGACAAATAGCCCAGCACTGATCCCTGAGGCACATCACTGGTCACAGGCCTCCAGTTTGAAAAACAACGCTCTACAACCAGCCTCTGGCTTCTGTCAAGAAGTCAATTTTGTATCCTTTTAGATACCTCACCCTGGATCTCATGAGATTTAACTTTATGCAACAAGCTACCATGTGGTACCTTGTCAAAGGCCTTACTAAAGTCCTTGTAAACAACATCAACTGCATTGCCCTCATCTACCTTCTTGGTTATCCCTTCAAAAAATTTGATTCACTGTGTGATACCAAGAAAAGGCTGAAGACATTGGATACTACAAAGGTTATGAGCTCTGACAATATTCCAGCAACAATGCTGAAACATACATAGCAATCTTCAGCCAGAAGTGGCGAGTAGATGATCGATCTCGGCCTCCTCCAGTTGCTTCCCTCAATGCCACTCTCCAGCCAATTCAATTCATTCTATGTGATATCAAGAAGCATTTAGAGACACTGGATACTGCAAAGGCAATGGGCCTTCATGATATTCGGAAATAGTCCCGATGACTTGTGCTACAGAACTTGCCACTCCCCTAGTCAAACTGGTCCAGTGCATCTACCCAACAATGTGGTAAATTGCCCAGATAAGTCCTGTATGCAAGAAACAGGACAAATCCAACCCGATCAATTACTTTAGTAGACTAAGTAGCCCATCAGTGTATTCACAATTATCAGTAAAGTGATGGAAAGGGTCATCACCAGTGTTATCAAGTGACACTTACTCAGTAATAACCTGCTCACTGATGCTCAGTTTGGTTCCACTGGGGCCACTCAATTCCTGACTTCATTCTACCCATGGTTCAAACAAGGATAAAAGTGCTGAATGCCAGAGGTGAGGTGAAAGTGATTGGCCTTGACATCAAGGCAGCAAGAATAAAAGATTGGTTAGGTCAAGATTAGGGCCAGTCAGAGACAGTAATGGGAAGTTGTGCGTGGAGCCTATAGAGATTGGTGAGGTACTGAATGAGTATTTTTCATCAGTCTTTACATGGAAAAATGTCAATGGAGTTGGGGAGAATACTGGGATACAAGGTTGTTGACTAGATGGGATAGAGGTACATAAGGAGAAGGTGTTAGCTATTCTTGAGAGAAAATAGATAAATAACCTGGGCCGGATGGTATTTATCCCAGGTTACTCTGGGAGGCTAGAGAGGAAATTGCAGAGCCTTTGGCTTTGATCTTCATGTCGTCGTTGGCTACAGGTATAATGCCAGAAGACTGGAGGATGGCAAACATTGTCCTCTTGTTTAAGAAGGGGAGTAGAGACCATCCTGCAAATTATAGACCAGTGAGCCTTACATCTGCCGTGGGGAAAGTTTTGGAAAGAATTATAAGGGATAGGATTTATAGTCATTTAGAAAGAAATGAATTGATTAGGGATAGTCAACATGGATTTGTGAAGGAAAGGTCATGCCTCACAAACCTTATTGAGTTTTTTGAAAAGGTGAACAAAGAGGTGGATAAGGGTAAGGCAGTTGATGTGGTGTATATGGATTTTAGCAAAGCGTTTGATAAGGTTCCCCATGGAAGACTACTGCAGAAAATGCAGACGTATGGGATTGAGGGAGATTTAGCAATTTGGATTAGGAATTGGCTGTCTGATAGAAGGAAGAAGGTGGTGGTTGTTGGGATATATTCAAACTGGAGTTCAGTTACTAGTGTACCTCAGGGATCTGTTTTGGAGCCACTGTTGTTTGTTATTTTTATAAATGACCTGGATGAGGGTGTAGAGGGATGGGTTAGTAAATTTGCTGACGACACCAAAGTCAGAGGAGTTGTAGACAGTGAGGATGGATGTTACAGTTTGCAGAGGGACATAGATAAGTTGCAGAGCTGGGCCGAGAAGTGGTAAATGGAGTTTAATGTGGAAAAGTGTGAGGTGATTCACTTTGGTAAGAGTAATGTGTGTTCAGAATAAAGGAGTAATGATAGGACTCTTAGTAGTGTAGATGAGCAGAGAGATCTCGGTGTACAGGTGCATAGATCCCTGAAAGTTGGTACTCAAGTTGATAAGGTTGTTAAGAAGGCCTATAGTGTGTTAGCATTTATTGGTAGAGAGACTGAATTTCGGAGCTGAGATGTCATGTTGCAACTGTACAAAATTCTGGTGCTGCCACACTTGGAGTATTGTGTACAGTTTTGGTCGCCACATTATAAGAAAGATGTGGAGGCATTGGAAAGTGTGCAGAGGAAGTTTACCAGGATGTTGCCTGGTATGATGGGTAGGTCTTATGAGGAAAGGCTAAGGGACTTGAAGTTATTTTCATTAGAGGCTAAGAGGTGATTTGATTGAGACATATAAGATGACCAGAGGGTTGGATAGGGTGGATAGTGAGAGCCTTTTTCCTTGGGTGGAGATGGATAACACGAGGGGACATAGCTTTAAATTAAGCGGTGGTAGTTATAGGACAGATGTTAGAGGCGGGTTCTTTACTCAGAGGGTAGAAAGAGCATGGAATGCCCTGCCTGCAGCAGTTGTGGACTTGTCAAGTTTAAGGGGGTTCAAATGGTCAGTGAATAGGCATATGGATAGTATTGGAACAGTTTAGGTTAGAAGGTCATAAAATTGGTTCCATTGGTCGGCGCAATATCGAGGGCCGAAGAGCCTGTACTGTGCAGGGGGGAGGGAATTGAGATGAGGTGACTGGGAGCGAAGAGATTAGCTCCCAAGTAGAGAAGGATTATAGACAGTATGAGAGGGAGGTTAGACAGGTGATGGAAAAGGGAAGCGCCCAGACTGAGGGTCTGAGGTGTGTCTATTTTAATGCCAGGAATGTAGTGAATAAAGTGGATGAGCTCAGGGCCTGGATTGCTGCTTGGAAATGTGATGTGGTGGCCATTACAGAGACTTGGATGTCTCAGGGACAGGACTGGGTACTTCAGGTGCCAGGATTCAGAAGCTTTAGGAAGGACAGGAAGGGAGGTAGAAGAGGTGGGGAAGTGGCACTGTTGATCAGGGACAGTGTCACAGCTGTAGAGAAGGAGGATGCCGTGGAGGGACTGTCTATGGAGTCTCTGAGGGTGGGAGTTAGGAACAGTAAGGGGTCGAAAACTTTGCTGGGTTTTTTTTATAGGCCGCCCAAGAGTGACAGGGATGTTGAAGTGCAGATAGGGAAACAGATCCTGGAGAGATGTAGAAATAACAGAATAGTCGTGATGGGAGACTTTAATTTCCCAAACATCAACTGGAATGTCCCCAGGGTAAGGGGTTCGGATAGTGAGGAGTTTGTTAGGTGTGTTCAGGAAGGTTTCCTGACACAGTATGTGGATAAGCCTACGAGAGGAGAGGCTGTACTTGACCTGGTGCTGGCTAATGAACCAGGACAGGTGTCGGATCTCTCGGTAGAACAGCATCTCGGAAATGGTGATCATAATTTTATCTCCTTCACGATAGCATTGGAAAGAGATAGGATCAGGCAGGAAAGGAAGGTGTTTATCTGGAGTGGGGGGAAATATGGAATCATTAGGCAGGAAATTGGAAGAGTAAACTGGAAGGAGATGTTCTTGGGGAAAAGTACTGAAGGAAGGTGGCGGATTTTCAAGGAATGTTTGTCTGCAGCTCTGCACGACAATGTTCCGGTGAGACAAGGAGGTTTTGGGAGGTCAAGAGAACTGTGGTGCACAAAGGTTGTGATGAACCTAGTTAGGAAGAAAAGAAAGTTGTACAAAAGGTTCAGAGAGCTAGAGGATGTTCAGGATCTAGAGGTGTATAAGACTTGTAGAAAGGAGCTTAAAAAAGAAATTAGAAGGGCCAGAAGGGGTCACGAGAAGGCTTTGGCGGGTAGGATTAAGGAGAATCCCGAGGCATTTTACAAATATGTGAAGAGTAAAAGGATGAGAAGAGAAGGGATAGGACCTATAAAAGGGGGAAAAGTCTTTGTGGAACCAGAAGAGATGGCAGAGGTGCTTAATAAGTACTTTGCCTCAGTATTCACAGTGGAGAGTGATCTGGGAGGTTGTACTACAGGATTGCTTCAAACTGAAAAGATTGAGTATGTGGACATTAAGAAAGAGAAATTTAACAGGAAACTGTTAAATTCCATCAAGGTAGATAAGTCACCGGGTCCGGATAGGATGTACCCCAGGTTACTGTGGGAGGTGAGGGAAGTGATTGCAGAGCCCCTGGCGATGATCTTTGCGTTGTCGATGGAGATGGGAGAGGTTCCAGAAGATTGGAGAATTGCGGATGTGGTGCCTATTTTCAAGAAGGGGAACAGGGATAGCCCGGGCAATTACCGACCAGTCAGTCTGACCTCAGTGGTCAATAAGTTAATGAGAGGATTCTGAGAGATAGGATTTATGATTATTTAGAGAAACTCAATATGATCAGGAGTAGTCAACACGGCTTTGTTAAAGACAGATCGTGCTTTACAAGCCTAGTTGAATTCTTCGAAAATGTGACTGAACACATTGACAAAGGAAGAGCAGTGGACATGGTTTACATGGATTTCAGCAAGACATTTGATAAGGTCCCCCATGCAAGACTTCTTGAGAAAGTGAGAGGGCATGGGATCCAAGGGGCTTTGGCGTTGTGGATCCAGAACTGGCTTGCCTGCAGAAGGCAGTCAGTAGTTGTGGATGGGTCTTCTTCTGCATGGAGGTCAGTCACCAGTGGAGTGCCCCAGGGACCTGTTCTAGGACCCTTGCTGTTTGTCATTTTCATGAATGACCTGGATGAGGAGGTGGAGGGATGGGTTAGTAAGTTCGCCTGACGATGCGAAGGTTGGTGGTGTTGTGGATAGTCTGGAGGGATGTCTGAAGTTGCAGCGAGACATAGATAGGATGCAAGACTAGATGGAGAAGGGGCAGATGGACTTCAACATGGATAAATGTGTGGTGGTCCATTTTGGAGGGACCAATGGGACGAAGCAGTATAATATCAAGGGTAGGAGTCTTGGCAGCGTTGAAGAGCAGAAGGATCTTAGGGTACGGGTCCATAGGACTCTTAAATCTGTCCCACAAGTGGAAGATGTAGTCAAGAAGGCATATGGTGTACTGGCCTTCATTAATAGAGGAATTGAGTTTAGGAGTCGGGAGGTAATGCTGCAACTTTATAAGACCCTTGTCAGAAACCACTTGGAGTATTGTGTGCAGTTCTGGTTGCCTCACTATAGGAAGGATGTGGAAGCTATTGATAGGGTGTAGAGGAGATTTACAAGGATGTTGCCTGGACTGGGGGGCATGTCTTATGAAGATAGGTTGAGAGAGCTAAGTCTCTTCTCCCTGGAGAGATGAAGGTTGAGAGGCAACTGGATAGAGGTTTATAAGATGTTGAGAGGAATAGATAGGGTGGATTCTCAAAGGCTTTTTCGCAGGGCTGAAATGGTTGCTACGAGAGGACACAGGTTTAAGGTGCTGGGGGGCAAGTACAGAGGAGATATTAGAGGTAAGTTTTTGACTCAGAGGGTGGTGAGTGAATGGAATCGATTACTGTCAGTGGTGGTAGAGGCGAACTCGCTGGGGTCTTTTAAGAGACTTCTGGATGAGTACATGGGATTTAATGGGATTGGGAGTTACAGATAGTTCTATGGCCTTGTAGGTATAGATATGATCGGCACAACTTGTGGGCCGAAGGGCCTGTTTGTGCTGTAGTTTCTATGTTCTATGTTATATGTAATGTTCTATGTTCTATGTACTAGAATGAGAGAGACTCCAGGTCAGCTATCCTTGATGTGGAATGGCATTCCTCAAGCTAGGTGCCCCAGGTGACAGTCTAATGTTCTGTTCCGGAGCTGTGGAAACAGGCGAGCAACCTTAGTGCATCACTAGGTGTGGGAATAAAATTGGATTGGAGTGCTCTTGTTGCTTCTGGCACTGTGGCAAAATGGCAAGTTGTGCTGCCTCACAGTGGCAGGCAACCAGGTTCAATTCTCGACCTCAGTTCACCGTCTGTATGGAGTTTGTACATCCTTCTTGTGTCTGCGTGGGTTTCCTCTGGATGCTCCAGTTTCCTCCCACACATAAAGATGTGCGGGTTATGTGGATTGACCATGCTAAGTTGCCTCTTAGTATCAGCGAGACTAGCTAAGTTAAATGCCTGGAGTTATGGGGATAGGGCCTGGGTGGGACTAGGTGTGGTTGGTGCAGACTCGATGGACCCACTGTTGTGTTCTATGATTCTTCAAAGAATTCAAGATCAATTTTCCTGTCCAAAAACTTGCTGACTATTCTTTATGATATTTTAGGTTGCCAACTAGAAAATAGGCTGAAAAATGGCAAATGGAATTTAATGCCGACAAATGTGAGGTATCACTTTGGAAGACAAACCAAAGTAGAATGTAAACCAAGGTAAATGGTAGGACTCTGAAGAGTGCAGTTGAACAGAGGGATCTGGGAATACAGATACAGAATTCCCTAAAAGTGACATCACAGGTGGGTCAGGTCGTAAAGAGTGCTTTTGGTACATTGGCCTTTATAAATCAGAGTATCAAGTATAAATGCTGGAGTGTTATGGTAAGGTTACACAAGACATTGGTGAGGCTGAATTTAGAGTATTGTATACAGTTTTGGTCACCTAGTTACAGGAAGTATGTAAATAAGGTTGAAAGAGTGCAGAGAAGGTTCACGAGGATGTTGCTGGGACTTGACAAGCTGAGTTACAGAGAGAGATTGAATAGGTTAGGACTTTATTCCCTGGAGCGTAGAAGAATAAGGAAAGATTTGATAGAGGTGTATAAGATTTTGATGAGTATAGATAGAGTGAATGCAAGCAGGCTTTTTTCACTGAGGCTAGGGAAGAAAAAAACCAGAGGACATGGGTTAAGGGCGAAGGGAGAAAAGTTTAAAGGGAATATTAGGGAGGCTTCTTCACATAGAGAATGGTGGGAGTGTGGAATGAGCTGCCAGATGAAGTCAGGGTCACTTTTAACATTTAAGAAAAGCTCGGACAGGTTTATGGATGAGAGGGGTATGGAGGAATATGCTCCAAGTGCAGGTCAGTGGGACGAGGCAAAAAATGTTTCGGCACAAACAAGAAAGACCGAAAGGCATGTTTCTGAGCTTTAATTTTCTATAGTTCTATAATTCTATTTCAATGTGATTACACAAGACTCGTAAATGAAATATAAGATGATCAATCAATTCTACAGTAAACTGCCCTCATAGGCTATTACTGACTCTAATTCAGCACACTGCAGATTGAAAACTCCAATTTAATTGTAACATTGCTGTTCCATGTTAATGTTACAAATATGATGTGTTGCAAATTGTTACTTACAGCAATCTGTGACAACTTATTTTAAGCTTATGAGCAGATTCTGCATTTTCCCCTTTAAATTATTCAATGTATTGCAACACTCTTCCTACTTTACGGCATGCTCCACCTCCCCTCATACCCCCCTCCCCTCTCCTCGAGGGCAGGACATACAATAGATAGTCCTCCCATCTCCAAAAATATCAATCAAGGTTCATGTCACTAAACATTGTGGAAGCCTCTGAGTTGATGTCTGACATCTGGAACATTAGATAGTCAAGAATTACTTTTTATCAACTTACAGGCAGTAAGAAACATTGGTTGTCATTTTCGAAAGGTATGTAGATTTTAATCAATAATTTAATTGAATTGATTTTGTGAAAAGACACACTGAGATATGGGATCAGATCACTCACTCACTCAAATATGAAGGAGTGTCGGGTCTCTGTTTTAGACAGTACTTGAGATTGGAGCTTCACAGCACCAGGGACCTGGGTTCAACTCCAGCCTTGGGACACTGTCTGTGTGGAGTCTACATGTTCTCCCCATGTCTGCATGGGTTTGCTCCAGGTGCTCTGGTTTCCTTCCACAGTCCAAAGATGTGTGCAATAGATTGATTGGCTAAGCTAAATTGCCCTTTAGTATCAGAGGCATTAGCAGGGTAAATGTGTGGGGATAAGAGAATAGGGCCTGGGTGGGATTGTGATCGGTGCAGACTCGATGGGCCAAATGGACTTCTTCTGCACTGTGAGGATTTTATGATTTTATGATTCAATTGGCAAGCATTCAAATGACAATTTCTAAAGAGTCATGGAAGCATGGAATGGTTACAGCACAGAATGAGGCCATTCAGTCCATTATTTCTGTCCTGCCTTTCTGCAAGATCAATTCAGCTAGTTCCACTCTCCCCACTTTTCCCCATTGCCTTACAGATTCTTTCACTTAGAACAGTTTGATATATCTCTTGCAGCTCTTTAACTGCTTATTTTGTTTGACCTTTCTGTAATAGAGCTAAAATACAGGATTAATGTATATATCTGAAACTACTGACAACGGTAAAGGGCCTCATGTAATAATGCATTAAACATGGAGACCCGATTGCCGATGTTTGTGTAAGTGGGTGCCTACAGTAACTTGTCATGAGTCAGCATCACTCAGAGAAGGTAAAAATAACCAATTAATAGTAGAAGCAATGCATGAGAACACATCATATGGTCATCACAAAACCAATCACATCAGAAATAAAATAAAAAATAGGATTTAGCCATTTAGCCCTTTGATCATGACTGATTGTCTATCCCCACTTGCTCCCTACATTCCTTGCGACATCTAAAATCTATCAACATAAACTTGAATATACTCTCTGATGTACCGTCTATAATTCCAAAGATTTAAAATCTTCCGACTGAAGAAATTTCTCCTCTTTGACTCTCAGCTCAATCTCCTTTCATTGCAGTAGCACCAGAAAATCCCAGCTGCGGGTGAGATTGTGGGTATTCGATGAATGTCTACCTGTCAAACCTTTCAAAATAGTTTAATATACATGAGATCAACTCTCATTTTTCTAAATAACATAGACTTCGGCCTAATATGACCCATCTAATAACTTGTTGCCAACTCACTTAACTGTCTGTATCTCTTTGCAGCTTTACATGTCTTCCTCACTGCTACATTCCGACCAAGCTATATTATTAATACACTGTGAATGCTTCTATAGAATTTAGTATATATATCCCTAGGCTAAATGTTTTTGTATCATAATTTGGCTTTATTCTAGTCTTTGATCAACATTCTGTTTGTTTTCAGAAAATTATGGAATTCGTTGATGTGGAAAAATGGCAAATAATGTTTTACAATTATTCTGAATTTGAAGAGTCATCAAATGTCTTTGATCCAGAGACATTTGCCTGTGCACCCATTGTAAATGAGTTAATCAACATGACAATTGCTTTTGTCTATAGTCTGGTTTGTATTCTCGCTATGACAGGGAACATGGCAGTAATTGTTGTCATACTTTACGATCGACGCACGATATCTTCCACAGATATCTACTTACTTCATCTGGCATTGGCCGATCTGCTTTTTTCCGTCACTTTACCTTTTTGGGCAGTGGATGCCATATCTGACTGGGTGTTTGGTGATGCCATGTGTAAAATCATCAGCTTGTTACAGGAAGTCAACTTTTACAGTGGGATACTGTTACTAGCTTGTATCAGTGTCGATCGCTATTTGTCCATTGTCTACTCTACACAGACTCTCAAACAGAAGAGACCATTTCAAATCAAACGGTTCTGTGCTGCTATTTGGGTGCTGGCTATTGTTCTATCTTTGCCTGTTCTGTACAAGGGTGAATATATTCCACTTGATGATGTCAATAGAACGATCTGTTATGAGATACTTGACGGTAAATCGGCTGAAACATGGAGAGTAACCACCAGGTTTATGCAGCACTTTATTGGGTTCCTCATCCCGCTGGCTGTCATGGTCTTCTGCTACAGTGCGACAATCTGGAAACTGTGTCAGACGAAGGGATTCCAGAAGCAGAAAGCCATGAAGGTGATCATAGCAGTGGTGCTGGTTTTTCTCATTTGTTGGCTCCCAAACAATATTTCTGTGTTCATCGACACACTGATGAGGAGCGGGTTCATTGATAATAGTTGTGGAAGGCGCAATCATATTGACAAGGCTCTAATTGGAACACAAATTTTGGGGTTCCTGCATTGCTGCATCAACCCCATCTTATATGCATTCATCGGGGTGAAATTCAGGAACAAACTACTGAAACTCTTGGTTACAAAAGGAATCATTAAACAAAGTGAAGAATCACATTATCGAAGATCCACATCCTCTACATCTGGCCTCACTTCAAGCACCGTTTAGTGTCCTTCTTTTTTACAGACCGACTCATCCTGAAACTGTAAAATCCTACACATAGTCAACGATCTTCCCATTGTCCGTCCCATGCCCACTCCAACTTCCATGGAAGGTGAGATGGTGAAATTCTGGCCCTTGTATTAGATACTATTCAATCAGAAAGATGGCAAACAGATAATTAGTTAGTAATTGGATGGAATGAGCTACTTAAAAACTAATTGATTAACAATTCTGTCAGGTGAACATTATTAACAAGTAGCTACAGAATGATATAAGACTCTGTTCACACTTCCCGCTGCTTCAGAAAAGCAGCCAGCATAATTAAGAACCCTGGACATTCTCTTTTCCACCCTGCTTCCGACGGGAAAAAATATAAAAATCTGAGGTCATGTACCAACGTCAAGAACAGCTTCTTCTCTGCTGCTGTCAGACTTTTGAATGGGCTTACTTTGCATTTACACCTATCTGTGACTGTAACACTACATTCTGCACTCTCTTGTTTCCTTCTCCATGAACAGTATGCTTTGTCTCTATAGCGTGCAAGAAACAATACTTTTCACTGTATGTTAATACAATAATAAAGCAAATCAAATCATAGATAAGAAGTAAAGCTTTTGTTCTTTCAGTGTAATGTTTGTGTTCTAAGGCTCATTGCCCAAATTTGATGGCCACCATTGCATTTTGACACCATAATGTTCTGATCACTGTAACTCTGGGCACAGACTTTGCCTTGCTACCTCCAAACAAATCCCATGTTGCTTAGTCACTTCATTGTCACAAGAAACATTTGCTTAAGTTTCGATCCTGAAAGTAAGTCATTAAATTTTTGGAAACAGTTATGAAACTGGCGAACATTTTATCATTTACATCGTTTACAGAAGAACTGGCAACAAACTTATATACTTATTTAGTTGATAAGTATATGGAAGAGAAGGGAATGGTTTAGTTTGGAGGGGCATTGCTTTTTATATTGGTCGGCGCAACATCGAAGGCCGAAGGGCCTGTTCTGTGCTGTAATGTTCTATGTTCTAAACATTCTAACTCAGAGCCACAAAGATCATAGTGTGTGGGCTGAAAGATCTATAAGCACATATCAGGTGAATAGCTCCTAAATAACCTTTCAACACACTCCATGTCAGCCTTGCTGACTATTCCTCATTATATTTTAGATTAACAAGTAGAAAAATGGGCTGAAAAATGGCAAATGGAATTTAACACAGACAAGCGTGAGATGTTGCACTTTGGAAGACAAACCAAAATAGAACATACAGGCTAAATGGTAGGACTCTGAAGAGTGCAGATAAACAGAGGGATCTGGGAATACAGGTATAGAATTCCCTAAAAGTGACGTCACAAGTGGATAGGGTCGTGAAGACTGCTTTTGGTACATTGGCCTTTATAAATCGGAGTATCGAATATACAAGTTGGAGTGTTATAGTAAGGTTACATAAGGCAATTGTGACACCAAATTTAGAGTACTGTGTACAGTTTTGGTCACTTAATTACAGGAAGGACGTAAATAAGCTTGAAAGAAAGCAGAGAAGGTTCACAAGGATGTTGCTAAGACTTGAGAAGCTGAGTTACAGAGAGAGATTGAATAGGTTAGGACTTTATTCCCTGGAGCGTAGAAGAATGAGGGGAAATTTGATAAGGTTCTCAGATTTTGATGGGTACAGATACAGTGAATGTAAGCAGGCTTTTTCCACTGAGGCGAGGCGAGAAAAAAACCAGAGCGAATGGGTTAAGGGCGAAAAGAGAAAAGTTTAAAGGGAATATTAGGGGGGTCTTCTTCATAAAGAGAATGGTGGGAGTGTGGAATGAGCTGCCAGATAAAATGGTAAATGCGGGTCACTTTTAACATTTAAGAAAAGCTCGGACAGGTTTATGGATGAGAGGGGTATGGAGGAATATGCTCCAAGTGCAGGTCAGTGGGACGAGGCAAAAAATGTTTCGGCACAAACAAGAAAGACCGAAAGGCATGTTTCTGAGCTTTAATTTTCTATAGTTCTATAATTCTATTTCAATGTGATTACACAAGACTCGTAAATGAAATATAAGATGATCAATCAATTCTACAGTAAACTGCCCTCATAGGCTATTACTGACTCTAATTCAGCACACTGCAGATTGAAAACTCCAATTTAATTGTAACATTGCTGTTCCATGTTAATGTTACAAATATGATGTGTTGCAAATTGTTACTTACAGCAATCTGTGACAACTTATTTTAAGCTTATGAGCAGATTCTGCATTTTCCCCTTTAAATTATTCAATGTATTGCAACACTCTTCCTACTTTACGGCATGCTCCACCTCCCCTCATACCCCCCTCCCCTCTCCTCGAGGGCAGGACATACAATAGATAGTCCTCCCATCTCCAAAAATATCAATCAAGGTTCATGTCACTAAACATTGTGGAAGCCTCTGAGTTGATGTCTGACATCTGGAACATTAGATAGTCAAGAATTACTTTTTATCAACTTACAGGCAGTAAGAAACATTGGTTGTCATTTTCGAAAGGTATGTAGATTTTAATCAATAATTTAATTGAATTGATTTTGTGAAAAGACACACTGAGATATGGGATCAGATCACTCACTCACTCAAATATGAAGGAGTGTCGGGTCTCTGTTTTAGACAGTACTTGAGATTGGAGCTTCACAGCACCAGGGACCTGGGTTCAACTCCAGCCTTGGGACACTGTCTGTGTGGAGTCTACATGTTCTCCCCATGTCTGCATGGGTTTGCTCCAGGTGCTCTGGTTTCCTTCCACAGTCCAAAGATGTGTGCAATAGAATGATTGGCTAAGCTAAATTGCCCTTTAGTATCAGAGGCATTAGCAGGGTAAATGTGTGGGGATAAGAGAATAGGGCCTGGGTGGGATTGTGATCGGTGCAGACTCGATGGGCCAAATGGACTTCTTCTGCACTGTGAGGATTTTATGATTTTATGATTCAATCGGCAAGCATTCAAATGACAATTTCTAAAGAGTCATGGAAGCATGGAATGGTTACAGCACAGAATGAGGCCATTCAGTCCATTATTTCTGTCCTGCCTTTCTGCAAGATCAATTCAGCTAGTTCCACTCTCCCCACTTTTCCCCATTGCCTTACAGATTCTTTCACTTAGAACAGTTTGATATATCTCTTGCAGCTCTTTAACTGCTTATTTTGTTTGACCTTTCTGTAATAGAGCTAAAATACAGGATTAATGTATATATCTGAAACTACTGACAACGGTAAAGGGCCTCATGTAATAATGCATTAAACATGGAGACCCGATTGCCGATGTTTGTGTAAGTGGGTGCCTACAGTAACTTGTCATGAGTCAGCATCACTCAGAGAAGGTAAAAATAACCAATTAATAGTAGAAGCAATGCATGAGAACACATCATATGGTCATCACAAAACCAATCACATCAGAAATAAAATAAAAAATAGGATTTAGCCATTTAGCCCTTTGATCATGACTGATTGTCTATCCCCACTTGCTCCCTACATTCCTTGCGACATCTAAAATCTATCAACATAAACTTGAATATACTCTCTGATGTACCGTCTATAATTCCAAAGATTTAAAATCTTCCGACTGAAGAAATTTCTCCTCTTTGACTCTCAGCTCAATCTCCTTTCATTGCAGTAGCACCAGAAAATCCCAGCTGCGGGTGAGATTGTGGGTATTCGATGAATGTCTACCTGTCAAACCTTTCAAAATAGTTTAATATACATGAGATCAACTCTCATTTTTCTAAATAACATAGACTTCGGCCTAATATGACCCATCTAATAACTTGTTGCCAACTCACTTAACTGTCTGTATCTCTTTGCAGCTTTACATGTCTTCCTCACTGCTACATTCCGACCAAGCTATATTATTAATACACTGTGAATGCTTCTATAGAATTTAGTATATATATCCCTAGGCTAAATGTTTTTGTATCATAATTTGGCTTTATTCTAGTCTTTGATCAACATTCTGTTTGTTTTCAGAAAATTATGGAATTCGTTGATGTGGAAAAATGGCAAATAATGTTTTACAATTATTCTGAATTTGAAGAGTCACCAAATGTCTTTGCTCCAGAGACATTTGCCTGTGCACCCATTGTAAATGAGTTAATCAACATGACAATTGCTTTTGTCTATAGTCTGGTTTGTATTCTCGCTATGACAGGGAACATGGCAGTAATTGTTGTCATACTTTACGATCGACGCACGATATCATCCACAGATATCTACCTACTTCATCTGGCAGTGGCCGATCTGCTTTTTTCCGTCACTTGCCTTTTTGGGCATTGGATACCTTATCTGGCTGGGTGTTTGGTATTCACATCTTCTCCGGAGTCTTCAACATATCATTGATGATGATGACCATCTCGCTAGGGCCATCCCCACCCCCCCACTTCTTGCCTTCAGACAACCGCGCAACCTCAAATAGATCATTGTTCACAGCAAACTACCCAACCTTCAGAAGAACAGTGACCTCAATACCACACAACCCTGCCACAGCAACCTCTGCAAGACATGCCAGATCATCGACGTGGATGACATCATCAAACGTGAAGATACCATTCACCAGATACACGGTACATAATCTTGCAACTCGGCCAACGTTGTCTACCTAATGCGTTGCAAGAAAGGAGTACACGAAGCATGGTACATTGAGGAGACCATGCAGACACTATGACAGCAGATGAATGAGCATCGCTCAACAATCTCCAGGCAAAACAGTTCCCTTCCTGTGGGTGAACACTTCAGAAGTCATGGGCATTCGGCCTCCGACCTTTGGGTAAATGTTCTTCAAGGGGGCCTTCACAACACACGACAGCGCAGAGTTGCTGAGCAGAGACTGATAGCCAAGTTCCGCACACATGAGGACAGTCTTAACAGGGATCTTGGCTTCATGTCACACGAAATGTAACCCTCATGACTTGCCTGGGTTAGCAAAAAACCTCACTTACTGTGCTGTCTGTAGACAATATACATCTCTCTAACCTGTGCTCAATGTTTCTTCCACCCACATTGTTAGCCACTTTAAGACTTGAATAGCAGGTTAGGTGTAAGGATTCGCATTCTAATCAGCAATCTGTAAACTATCTGTGCTGATATGTGTGCTTTTGGAGACCAGAACACCTCATTCGCCTGACAAAGACGTAAGCGCTGAAAGCTAGTAGATTTACTATCAAATAAATCGGTTGGATTTAAAATTGGTGTTGCCAGACTCTTACTGAGTTTACCCCAGTCCAACGCCGGCATCTCTACACCAGATCATTACTATGACAGAATAGGGAATGTTTGCACTGCGACTCAGAACGCTGGGCTGGTGAGGTTGGTGAGGTGGGGGTGGGGAGAGATTTAATGGTGAGGTTGGAGGTGTGGGGAGGGGATGGTGTTCACTATTGTCCTTAGTCCTCTTGAGAAAGAGGAAATTTGTCATAATTACCATTTTAGTTCAGGGACTTGCAGACAGGAGTCAGAGAGTGCAGACAATACCACTACAAAATGAAAAGGAATCATAGATGCCAGGCAGTCCTGGGGCTGTGCAGATCTCACAGTCTAAAGTCAGGGTAAGGAGACAGTGCAGTGGGCATGCAGCAAGAGCAATCATTGGAAACATGGTGTGCCTCAGCTGCAGGGAGGGGCAACGGCTGCTTGCTTCACTGGAACACTGCACAGCTTTGTCTGTGCGTCACAGTCAATGATCCTGGACTTGGTAGACTCTACATTTGGCTGCAGAAGATATGGTGATGATCATTGAGGGTATCTTCAGCCTGCTGATAGAGAAGATCTAATATAGGGGAGAGTATGTGAAGAGAATTTCTGGTACTTTGTCTTGTCATCAGATGTGTAATATTCTATGAAAACAAGTCATGTGGAAATGATTGACCTGTTTTGCATGCCTTCGATACACAGTCCACATTTCACAGGCATTCAGGAAGCTAATGACTACCATGGTGCTGCAGACTTTCAGTTTTGTTGCTGGGCTGATTCCTCAATGTTCCCATACAGTGGAGCACAGTCAACCAAAAGCAGAACTTGTCTTTCCTATTCTGCAATTAACTTCTGTATCAATAGTCACTGCTTGGGAGAGGGTGCTGCCAGGATAAGTGAACTGGTCCACAGCCTGTAGTTTCTGCCCTTTGATTGTGATTATGGGCTCTGTGTACGGTGCATGAGGAGAAGGCTGGTACATGACTTTGGTCTTTTTAATGTTGATGGTGAGTCCAAAGTTGTCACAAGCCATGGAAAATTTGTCCATACTGACTTGCATCTCGAGTTCTGAGCCAGTATACAGGGCAGAGTCGTCGGCAAAGAGGAAATCTCTCAGAACAGTCTCCTTCACTTTGGTAAAGCTTGAAGTCTCCTCAGGTTGAAAAGCTTCCCATCCACTCTGTACTTGAGGCTGATTCCAACAACACTGTCCTGGAAGGCATCATTCAGTATGCAGTAAACATCATGCCGAACAGTGTGCGTGCAAGCACACAGCCCTGTTTGACGTCATTGGTGACTGGGAATGCCTCAGAGGATTCTCCAGTACTCTGGCCATCATGTCATCATGGAACTGGCGTATCATCTGAATGAATTTGGTGGGGGGGGCAGCTGAACTTTGATATGATCCTCCACAGGCCTTGTCGGCTTACACTATCGAAGATTTTCACGAGTTCAGCAAAGATTGTGAAGAGCTCATGATTCTACTCCTGACATTTCTCCTGAAGTTGGCGCGCAGCAAAAATCATGTCAGTATGCTGACAGAAACGTTTTAAAATGGTTCTATGAAGCCCTCAACACTCTCTATGGACCTCAATCTCTCAGGAGTTCCCCCTCCTGAGTACAGAGAAGGCTCAGATCCTGCAGAGATGGGCTGAACACTTTGAAGCTGTCCTCACCTGACCATCATTACTAACAATGAGGTGATAGAAAGAATTCCCCAGGTTGATATCAACAGCACCACGGATGACCCACCGGTAATAGCCAAAGTCATGAAAGCTATCTGCTAGCTATCCAGTGACAAATCTCCAGGGGCAGATGTCATACCTGCAGAGATCTATAAAGCTGCTGGTCTTGCACTTATCGAGAAGCTCACCGAGTTATTCCAGTCCTCTTGGAAGCAAGGATCCATTCCTCAGGAACTTAAAGATGTTTCCATTGTACATCTCTACAAGAGGAAGGGCAATCGGCAAGTATGCGACAACCATCGAGGAATCTTGCTGCTCCCCATCACAGGAAAAACCCTCAAGAGTCCTGCCAAATTGTCTGGTCACTCATCTGGAGCTAGGCCTGCTTCCAGAGTCACAGTGTGGAATCCGCAAAGGTCGTGGGTCCCAAAGTGATCCCTCATTAACACTTGTGTCACCTGTCCTTCCTTATTTCCCAAGAGGAGGTCACGTTTTGCCTCTTGTCCAGTTGGGCCATCCACATACTGAATGAGAAATTCCCCCTGAATACACTCAACAAATTTCTCTACATCCACACCCTCTAATACTATGGCTGTCTCAGTCAATGATGGGAAAGTTAAAATCTCTGACTATTACCACCCTATTTTTCTTTGAGCTATCATCTATCTCCTTGCATACTTACTCCTCAGTTCCCTCTGACTATTTGGGGGCCTGTAGTACAACCCTATTAAAGTGATTTCCCCCTTCTTATTTCTTAGTTTTACCCATATAGAGTCAGTGGGCGACTCAGAAATATCCCTTCTCAGTACAGTCATGATGCTTTCCCTAATCAAAAGTGCAACTCCCCTTCCTCTCTTTTTTCCTGTTCTATATTTCCTATAGAATCTGTACCCTGGAACACTGAGCTGCCAGTCCTGTCCCTTCTTTAGCCATGTTCTACACCCTGTAACTATTGTTGTCTTCGATGTTTAATTTCAGAACAAAGGCACAAGGACCAATGGATCCAGGACTTAATACTGCATTTCTTCAAGTTCCTACCCAAAAGAGGAGGTGAAGGAAGAAGAGGCTTTACCATGTGCAGTTCCATCAGGAGGCACTGCTGGAACTGGGTGACATGGTCAATCAGATTCTGAGTGTGAACAGGAGGGTGAGGAGGAGAGACTCAGACAGCAGAGGCACATTTCCAGACTGACAGTATATCGTCAAAGAGTCTCCTACTTACAGATGAGTGAGAAGCAATGTTGGACATGTTTGTAATTGTCCAGGAATCTAGTTCATCACATATGCCACATTTTTCATGAAAACCTGACACCACATATGGAGTTTTCCCTCTGCCAGTGTTTTGAAAGCACACAATTTCTTTGCCTCTGGGCCTTTCCAGGGATCAACAGGGGACCTCTGTGGCATATTCCAGAGAACAACACACCACTGCATAAAGGGTCACTTTATTATAGAATCACTACAGCGCAGAAGGAGGCTACTGAGTCTGCACCGACAATGATCCCATCTAGGCCCTATCCCCATACCCCCATATATTTACTATGTTATTCCCCCTGACACTAATGGACAATTTAGCATGGCCAATCCACCTAACACATACACATCTTTGCACTGTGAAGGAAACCAGAGCACCCGGAAGAAATCCATGCAGACATGGGGAGAACATGCAGATTCCACATAATCACCTAAGGTCAGAATTGAATCCAGGTCTCTGGTACTGTGAGGTAGCAGTTGCTAACAATGTGTCACTATGCCATTCAACAGCCAAACCACAAAAAAATATTGTTTTCCTGCACTAGAGTTATTTCACACTGAGATCAGACAAAAACTCATTTCTTCTCAGCTCTCTTACACATCCCCTCACATACACATACACATACTCACTCTCACACCCATTTACTCCTGCATACTGAGGTACAGGGACATACATATATAACATTTTAAATATAGTACATATGTGCACATACATATATGCACATATGTACTATAATTAATATGTTATTTTATTAAAAATGTTCTGAGGTCTCATCTTTTTGTCATTTTTAATGAGATTAGTGTCACTGTTTCTTTTGTTCAATTTGGGAAGAGGACTGTTGGAATACTGGATTCTCATATTGGACACACACACAGACACACACACACACACACACACACACACACACACACACAGACACACACACACACACACAACACACACACAAAGACTCTCACTCACACATTCACTCATCTCACAACGCACACTCTTAACGCAGCCCATGAGGTGAGCTGCTTGGAGTATGAGCTCCCTGATTGACTGAATAAATCCCTGCCCAGAGATTCTCACCTGTGCATATAATGAGAAATGTCAGGTCTACTTACTTTGTAACTGAGGCACTCTTAGAAGTGGAGATAAGTTTGTATATAAAGAAAATCTGGTAAAGGTTCACCCGCATTTGATGAGTTATTTCACACAAAAAACTCATTTCTTCTTAGCTCTTTTACACATTCACTCACATACATACATACTACCTCTCACACCCATTCACTCCCACACACACACTCATTCATCCTCATCTCTCTCACATACCCATTCACTTATACACACTTACCCTCATCATTCTCACACTCATTCACACACACACACACACATACTCACTCGCTCTCACACACACAAATATATACACACACTCTCACACATTCACACTCACTCGCTCTCTCTCTCACACACACACTCTCACACATTCACACAACACACTCACTAGCTCTCACACATACAAATACACACACACACTCTCACACACATACTCACTCACTCAAACAAACCTCTTTCTGTCACAGTCTTTCTCATCTTACACACCCACTCACGCACAAATCGTCACACATTTACACACATAAAAATTTGTGCACACACTCACACCTACTCACACTCACCCTCACACATACCCAAACGCTCACAGACTCACTCAGTCTCACATACAGTCATCTCTTACTTGCCTCTCTTACTCACTCTCATCTCTCACTAACTTCCTATCATCTCTTCTTCACCCATTCTCATCTCTCAATCGCTGACCCACTCTCATCTCTCACTCACTCTCATTTCTCACTCACTTAGTCATTCACATCTATTTCTAATTTAATTTGTTATTGTCACATGTATTAAAATATAGCGAAAAGTATTTTTTATTTGTACAGACAAAACATATTATTCATAGAATACGTGGGGAAAAGAAAGGAGAGAGTGCATGTAATGTTACAGTCATAGCTAGGGTGTAGAAAATTTCAATTTAATATATGGTACGTCCATTCAAAAGTCTGACAGCAGCAGAGAAGAAGCTGTCCTTGAGTTGGTTGGTATGTGACCTCAGACTTCTGTATTTTTTTACCAACAGAAGAAGGTGCGAGAGAGAATTCAGCCTCCTGAGAAAGTAGAAGTGTCCGTGGGTTTCTTAACTATAGGGTCAGCATGGCGGGGGGGAACCAGGACAGGTTGTTGATGATCTGAATACCTAAAAACTTGGGAGTTGTCAACCATTTCCACTTCATTGCACACATTCTGAGGCCCATCTGATCTGCTCCTGGCGCGACCACCCTGCTCTTTCCTGCTCTCCCTTGCTTGCCCACGCTCATTCCCTTCCACAGGCCACATTGTTACTGCCTCCCTCTCCAGGCCACACTTTCCTCCCACCTGCTGCAGGGCATGATCTCACTGCCTCTCCTAAGCATTGCTTTCTCTCCAGCTCACAGGTTCTGTTCTTGCTGCCCCTTGCAGGACTCGCTGTCACTCCCATTCTCAGTCTCCACTATTGCTACCTCTCGCAGGCCATGCTCTCACTCCCACTAACAAGCCATACTCATGCTTTCCCTCAAAGACCTGCTCTTATCTTTGCTTCATTTTCTGCATTCACCCTGATGGATACAATTTGAATTTCGTGCTGTTTCCATCTTATTCAATCAGAAGCAGAATTCTGGAGAAGTCAGCCTCTGATTAGGCAAGCTGGAAACAGCACGATACTGAAATTGTATTGATCTACCCTGTTTGGCATGGAATTCCTGGGAAGGAGGCTCTCATGGACCCCCCCCCAGGCTCCAGAGTGGTCCGTCAGAGGGGTTTGGAAACCCCTGCACTAGTGGTTAGAAAAATAAGAGGTGATTTGATTGAAACATTTAAGACCTTGAGAGATTTTAACAGTCCAGATGTGGAAAAGATGTTTCCTCTTGTCTGAGTATCTAGAGCAAGGACTCACTGTTTAAAGTCATTTATTTAAGACAGAGATGAAGAGAATTTTTTCGGCGTTAACCTTATTGAATGGTGGAGCAGGCTTAACGGGCCAAAGAGTTAGCTCTTGCTCTTAATGCTTATGTTTGAATGCTCTTCTTAAATAACCCATGATAAATTTTGTTTGCTATCCCTCCTGTAAAACACTTAGAAGGTACTAAATCAATACAAGTTATGGTTGTTCTGACACATTTCTAAATGATCCAAACTGACAACTACAATCTATTTAATCTTAATCTTTACACCAAAGTTTCTCCTCAATAACAAATCACAATCTGGGAAAACTCATAATTGTACTGTGAAAATAACAATATCAGTTAGTTTTTGTTGAACTGATCATTGACTGTTTATGAGTTGTATTGAGAAAATTAATATTTTGACACACTTCACACACACATTGCTAAATTGGATCAGGAAGGAAGTGCAACTCATTGCCAATCATTTGAAGAGGATTTCCTCACTCAACACAGGGAACAATTTATATTGTTTTATGAATTCCAGCCATCTTAATTCCAAGCTGGCTAACAGCACTCCACCTTTTTGTATGATTACATTCTATTAATATAAACCAATCAGATTAGTTAGGAGGTGAGACCAGGAACAGAAAAATAGAGAGGTTACAGTTTGGAAACAGGTAAGTTGGTTCGGCCAACCAAACCTGCGTAGGCTTTTCTGCCATTTCTGATACCTCCAGCATGCTGCCACCATGAAGCACATCTTCTCCACATCCTTCTGTCAGTATTCCACAAGGACAACTCACTTTTACAGTCTGGTCCACTCCACCATCACCCCCATCCCTTTCTCACAGTACCTTCCCATGCAATTGTAGAAGATGCAACACATGCCCCTCTACCTACTCCCTCCTCACCATTTAAAGCCCAAACAATCCTTTCAAGTTTAGGAATGTTTCACTTGCAATTCCTTCAATTTGGCCTACTGTATTTTCTGCTCCCAATGCAATCTCCTCTGTACAGAGGGATACTAAAGACAGGCAGAGTAACTGCTTTGTAGAACATCATGCTCAGTCAACCTTTCTCTTGCTTGTCATTTTAACTCAGCACCTCGCTGTCATGCCCATATGCCTGACCTTGGCTTTCAGAGATGCTCCAATGAAGCCCAGTGCAAGCTGAAGAAGTAGTATCTCATTTTCGTTGAATGTTGCAACACTTTGGACTCAACATTGACTTGGGCTGCTTTAGATTGTTACCTTTCTCCCGCACCCTAAATTTCCTTTTTCAAATATTTTGTTCATGCATTACTTCAATGCAAACCACTCTATCACTTTCCCACACCAGGCCATTTGTTGCTGTACTTTGCAAAATTGGATTATGCCAACAGAAAACAAAGAGTCGGGGTAAATGAGCCACATGAGCGGTATGCAGATAGAGGGATATAGTAGGACTGTTTAACTATGGCTTTTTTCCCACAGGTAATTCGGTCCATACTTGACCAACAAGGAGCATGCATTCGGCAGGTGGTGCGAGGCCAGCTCTTGGATGTTGATTCATGGGTTGCCTGGTGCTTCATGTCGTAAATGAGTGCTTTATGTGGACCATCTGAAGGGCACCATGACAGCTCAGAGACTATCGCTGTAGCTGTGCAGACACTTGGAATTGGGCTGGTGTCTGCGGGAGTTTGCGCGTTCTCCCCGTGGTTGCGTGGGTTTTCTCCGGGCGCTCCGGTTTCCTCCCACAACCCAAAAATTCGCTCTTAGGCTGATTGGGAAACAAATTGTCCCTATAGTGAGAGTCTTCCATATTAGGAATAACCTAAATTTAGAATAGGATAATGGAATTGCTACTATATAGTTATGACGGCGGCGTGGGCTCGTTGGGCCGAAGGGCCTGTTTCCCGTGCTGTGTTGCTCTTTAAACTCTTTAAAAATGGGTGTTGTTCTGGTTGGTGATCAGTGACTAGTTCTGTGCCTCAGTGATCAGTGTTGGGACTGCAATTGTTTACAATTTACATAGATGATTTGGAGTTGGGAACCAAGTATAATGTGTTAAAATTTACAGATGACACTAAGGTGAGTGGTAGAGCAAATTGTGCAGAGGACACTGAACATCTGTAAAGGGATATAGATAGTTTAATTGAATGGGTAAGCATCTGACAGATGGAGTAAATATTGGTAAATATATTGGTAAATAGATGCTGTTGCAATCTCACACAGCAACACTTTAAAATCTAACACATTCTTCCTCTCTTCAATTCTAACAAAGAGCCAAAAAGATTCAAATCATGAACTCAACTTTCTCATCTTACAGATGCTGCTAGACCAGCTGAGATTTTCTAGCATCTTATCTTCTTGGCTTTGAGCATTCATACTTATATATAGTCTTACTCACATTTGCCTGCCTTGTTCTATATCCCTTCTGCTCTCTTATCCTTCAACAATTTATGATATGTGACATTAGTGTACCTTTAAGAAAGTGTTTTTTTTTAAATCATGATCTCTGCAGCTTTCAGAGTTTTAACATTTTCTCAGCTCATAGTCTTAGCCGATGTCATTATGTCATTAGCTTGTCTGAGATGTCCTTTTATTGCTGCTTAAAACCACGGGTTTGTTTATTTTTATTGAAGAATTTTTTATGGCTCAGCATTAAGAACATAAGAACTAGGAGCAGGAGTGGGTCATCTGGCCCCTTGAGCCTGCCCCGCCATTCAATAACATCATGGTTGATCTTAAGAACATAAGAACTAGGAGCAGGAGTAGGCCATCCAGCCCCTCGAGCCTGCCCCGCCATTCAATAAGATCATGGCTGATCTGTAGTGGTTCAGTACCACTTTCCCGCTTTCTCCCTGTAACCCTTAATTCCCTTGTCAATCAAAAATCTATCCACTCTTGACTTAAATATATTCAGTGAGGAAGCCTCCACCACTTCATCAGGCAGAGAATTCCAAAGATTCACCACCCTTTGCATGAAGAAACCCCTCCGCAACTCCAATCTGAACTGCACACCCCTCCCCCTAATCTTAAAGCTGTGCTCTCTAGTCCTGCTATCTTTGATAAGAGGGAAGAGTCTCTCAACCTCTACCCTATCCATCCCCTTCATTATCTTATACGTCTCTATAAGATTCCCTCTCAGCCTTCTAAACTCCAAACAGTACAAACCTAGCCTATTCAGTCTCTCCTCATGATCCAATGCCCTCATCTCCAGTACCAGTCTAGTAAACCTTCTCTGCATCCCCTCCAAGGCTAATATATCCTTCCTTGAATGCGGCGACCAAAACTGCACACAGTACTCCAGCTGCAGCCTCACCAGTACCCTGTACAGCTACAACAGAACCTCCCTACTTTTATATTCTATCCCCCTAACTATAAAGACCAACATTGCATTCGCCTTCTTAATTACCTGCTGCACCTGCAGACTGTGTTTTTGTGATTCGTGCACAAGGACCCCCAGGTCCCTCTGCACCGTCGCATGCTGCAGCTTTTCGCCATTTAAATAGTAATCCTTCCTACCAAAGTGGATAACCTCACACTTGCTAACATTATACTCCATCTGCCAGGTCCTCGCCCACTCACTCAACCTATCCAGATCCCTCTGCAGGCTTTCCACATCCTCCATTCCACTCATCTTCGTGTCATCAGCAAATTTTGTCACCTTGCACTCAGCCCCTTCCTCCAAATCATCTATGTAAATGGTAAATAGTTGAGGCCCCAGCACCAATCCCTGGGGCATTCCACTAGTCACCAGCTGCCAATCAGAATACCACCCATTAATACCTATTCTCCACTTCCTATTAGATAACCAATCCTCTACCCAGTCTAATACCCTACCCCCAACTCCCTGCACCCTAACCTTCTGCAGCAATCTTTTGTGAGGCAACTTATCAAATACCTTTTAGAACATAGAACAGAGAACATAGAACATTTCAGCGCAGAACAGGCCCTTCGGCCCTCGATGTTGCGCTGACTAATTAAGAAAAAGCAATGACCCTCTAACCTAAACCATTCCCTTTTCATCCATAAACCTATCCATGGACCTCTTAAACGCCCCCAAACTTGGCGCATCTACAACTGCAGCAGGCAGGTCATTCCATATCCTTACCACCCTCTAAGGTAAAGAACCTACCTCTGACATCCGTCCTATAACTACCACCCCTTAATTTAAAGCTAAGTCCCTTTGTGCTAGCCTTCTCCATCTGAGGAAAAAGGCTATCACTGTCCACCCTATCTAAACTTCTAATCATCTTGTATGTTTCAATAAGGTCTCCTCTTAGCCGCCTTCTTTCTAATGAAAACAACCTCAAATTCCTCAGCCTCTCTGCATAAGACCTTCCTTCCATACCAGGCAACATCCTGGTAAACCTCCTCTGCACCCTCTCCAATGCCTCCACATCTTTCTTATAGTGGGGACCAGAACTGTACACAATAATCCAAGTGTGGCTGCACCAGAGTTTTGTACAGTTGCAACATGACATTGCGGCTCCGAAATTCAATCCCCCTACCAATAAAAGCCAAGACTCCGTATGCCTTCTTAACAACCTTATCGACTTGATTGCCAACTTTCAGGGATTTCCAAATACACCATAGGGAAATCTAAATACACCACATCCACCGGTTCCCCTCTATCAACCGCACTAGTCACTTCCTCATAGAACTCATAGAACATAGCACTATAGGAAGGACGTGGAAGCTATTGAAAGGGTGCAGAGGAGATTTACAAGGATGTTGCCTGGATTGGGAGGCATGCCTTATGAAGACAGGTTGAGGGAGCTGGGACTGTTCTCCCTGGAGAGACGAAGGTTGAGAGGCGACCTGATAGAGGTTTACAAGATGTTGAGAGGAATAGATAGGGTGGACTCTCAGAGACTATTTCCCAGGGCTGAAATGGTCGCGACGAGAGGGCACAGATTTAAGGTGCAGGGAAGCAAGTACAGAGGGGATGCTAGGGGAAAGTTTTTCACTCAGAGGGTGGTGAGTGAATGGAATCGGCTGCCGTCGGTGGTGGTCGAGGCGAACTCGCTGGGGTCTTTTAAAAGACTTCTGGATGAGTATATGGGATCCAATGGGATTGGGGGTTATAGATAGGTCTATGGCTGGGTAGGTTTTGATGTGTTCGGCACAACTTGTGGGCCGAAGGGCCTGTTTGTGCTGTAGTGTTCTATGTTCTATGTTCTAACTCCAATAAATTCGTCAAGCACGACTTCCCCTTAATGAATCCGTGCTGCGTCTGCCTGATCAAACAGTTCGTACTCAGTGCCTCGTTACTTCTGCTTTTTGTGGACTCAGTTCCACTTACCCACCTGCTCACAATAACTCTTAACTCCTTTACTTTCAAACATTTATTTATCCTTGCCTTAAAAAGATTCAATCAGGTAGCCTCAACTGCTTCACTGGGCAGGGAATTCCACAGGTTCATAGTCTTTTGGGTGAAGAAATTTCTCCCCAATGCATTCCTAAATCTGATTCCCCTTATTTTGAGCCCATACTCCCTAGTTCTGGTTTCACCCGCCAGTGGAACAACCTCCCTCCTTCTATCTTATCTATTCCCTTCATAGTGTGCAGGTAAGCTTTTTTCTTTCTCTCTTTCACTTCTTAGTAAGGGAAGTTAGCAGGGATGGCAGTGCAGGGAGTGCAATGTTCTTCCTGAGGGATGTTTGAGGTGAGGGACACCATTAGTGTCCCAGCTGAGTACACCTGCAGGAAGTGCACCATTAGGAATTATCCAGCTCCTTAAAATCCATGTTAGGGAACTGGAGGGAACTGGATGAACCTGGGATCATTCAAGAGGCAGAGACAGTTATAGATAAAAACTACAGGGAGGTAATTACTCCTAGTACAGCGATCCCCTGTTGCCATTCCTCTGTAACTAGTATACCATTTTGAATACTGTTGGGGGGTCGACTCACCAAGGGTAAGTCATGGGGTACAAGTCTCTGACACAGAGTCTGCCCCTGTTGCTCAGAAGGGAAGGGGAGAGAAGACTAAAGCATTAACATCCATAGTTAGAGGGACAGATAGGAGATTCTGTGGGTACAAGAAAGACTCGCAGTTGGTGTGTTACCTCCCAGGTGCCGGGGTCCGTGATGTCTCGGATTGTGTTTTTGGGATCCTTAAGGCGGAAGGGGACCAGCCCTAAATCGTGGTCCACTTAGGCACCGAAGACGTAGGTAGGAAAGGGATGGGAATGTAAGGCAGAAATTCAAGAAGTTAGGGTGGAAGCTTAGAGCTAGAACAACCAATAGTTTGTTCTAGCTCTAAGGAATAGGGAGAGAGAGCAGTTGAACACATGGCTACAGGGATGGTGCAGGAGGGAGAGATTTAGATACCAGGATAATTGGGGGTCATTCTGGGGTAAATGGGACCGCTACAAACAGGATGTTTACACCTGAACCTGAGGGGTCCCAATATCCATGGGGGGGGGAGGGGCGAAATTTGCTAACACTCTTCGGGCGGATTTAAACTAATTCAGCAGGGAAATAGGAACCTGGACTGTAGCTCCAGTGTACAGGAAGTTGACAGTAGTGAGGTCATGAATAAGATTTCAAAGTCACGGGAGTGTAGCAGTAGGCAGAAAGATGGTTTGAGGTGTGTCTACTTCAACACCAGGAGCATCCGGAATAAGGCAGGTGAACTTGCAGCCTGGGTTGGTACCTGGGACTTCGATGTTGTGGCCCCTTCGGAGGCATAGATAGAGCAGGGACAGGAATGGTTGTTGCAAATTCCAGGGTTTAGATGTTTCAGTAAAATCAGGGAAGATGGTAAAAGACGGGATAGTAGCAGTGACAGTATTACAGTGGCAGAAAGGAGGAGGACTTGAATACTGACGTAATAGAAATAGGAAAGGAGAGGTCGTCCTGCTGGGAGTTTTTTATAGGCCTCCAAAAAATTCCAGAGACGTAAATTGCAAAAGATTGCAAAGATGATTCTGGATAGGAGCGAAAGTAACAGGGTAGTTGTCATGGTGGATTTTAACTTTACAGATATTGACTGGGAAAGCTATAGTTTAAGTACTTTAAATATGTCAGTTTTTGTCCTATGTGTGCAGAAGAGTCCTGACACAGTATGTATATAGGCCAACAAGAGGCGAGGCCACATTGGATTTGGTACTGGTTAATTAATTAGATCAGGTTTTAGATTTGGAGGTAGGTGAACTTTGGTGCTAGTGACCACAATTCGATTATGTTTACATTAGCAATAGAAAGAGATAAGTGTATACCACAAGGCAAGAATTATAGTTGGGGGAAAGGAAATTATGATGCGATTCGGTGAGATTTAGGATGTGGAAAGAAACTGCAGGGAATTGAAATGTGGAGCTTGTTCAAGGAACAGCTACTGCATGTCCTTGGTAAGTATGTACCTGTCAGGCAGAGAGGAAGTGGTCAAACGAGGGAACCATGTACCTGTCAGGCAGAGAGGAAGTGGTCAAGCGAGGGAACCTTGGTTTACTAAAGAAATTGAATCACTTGTAAAGAGGAAGAAGGAGACTTATGTCAAGATGAAGCTCAGTTAGGGTGCTTGAGAGTCACAAGTTAGCCAGGAAGGGGCTAACGAGAGAGCTAAGAAGAGCCAGGAGGGGACATGAGAAATCTTTGACAGGTAGGATCAAGGAAAACCCTAAAGCTTTCTATAGGTAGGTCATGAATAAAAGAATGACTAGGATAAGATTAGGGCCAGTCAAGAACAGTAGTGGGAAATTGTGCGTGGAGTCTGAAGAGATAGGAGAGGCGCTAAATGAATATTTTTTGTCAGTATTCACATAGGAAAAAGACAATGTTGTTGAGGAGAATACTGAGATACAGGCTATTAGACTAGACGGGATTGAGGTTCACAAGGAGTTAGATATTCTGGAAAGTATGAAGATAGGTAAATCCCTTAGACTGGATGGGATTTATTCTAGAATTCTCTGGGAGGCTAGGAGCAGATTACTGAGCCTTTAGCTTTGAACTTTAGGTTGTCATTGTTACAGGAATAGTGCCGGAAAACTGGAGGATAGCAAATGTTGGCCCTTTGTTCAAGAAGGGGAGTGGAGACCATCCTGGGAATTATTGACCAGTGAGCCTTACTTCTATTGTGGGCAAAGTTTTGGAAAAGATTGTAAGAGATAGGATTTATAATCATCTAGAAAGGAATAATTTGATTAGGGATAGTCAACACTGTTTTGTGAAGGGTAGGTTGGGCCTCACAAACCTTACTGAATTCTTTGAGAAGGTGACCAAAAATGTGGATGAGGGTAAAGCAGTTGATGTGGTGTATATGGTTTTCAGTAAAGTGTTTGATAAGGTTCCCTACAGTAAGTTATTGCAGAAGATACAGAGGCATGAGGGTGATTTAGCAATTTGGATCAGAAATTGGCTAGCTGCAAGAAGAAGAGAGTAGTGGTTGACGGGAAATGTTCATCCTGGAGTTCAGTTACTAGTGGTGTATTGCAAGGATCTGTTTTGGGGCCACTGCTGTTTGTCATTTTTATAAATCACCTAGATGAGGATGTAGAAGGATGGATTAGTAAATTTGTGGATGACACTAAGGTCAGTTGTAGACAGTGTAGATGGATGTTACAGATTACAGAGGGACATAGATAAGCTGCAGAACTGGGCTGAGAGGTGCCAAATGGAGTTTAATGTGGAAAAGTGATTCACATTGGAAGGAGTAACAGAATATAGAGTTCTGGGCTAATGGTAAGATATTGTAGTGTGGATAAGCAGAGAGCTCTTAATGTCCATGTGTATAGATCATTGAAAGTTGGTACCCAAGTTGGTAGAGTTGTTAAGAAGGCATATGGTGTGTTAGCTTTTATTAGTAGAGGGATTGGGTTTAGGAGTCATGAGGTCATGTTGCAACTGTACAAAACTCTGGTGTGGCCGCATTTGGAGTATTGCGTACAGTTCTGGTCATCGCATTATAGGAAGGATGTGGAAACATTGGAAAGAGTGCAGAGGTGATTTACCAGGTTGTTGCCTGGTATGGTGGGAAGGTCTTACGAGGAAAGGCTGAGGGACTTGAGGCTGTTTTTGTTAAAGAGAAGAAGGTTAGGAGGTGACTTAATAGAGGCATATATGATCAGAGGATTAGATAGGGTGAACAGTATCAAGATTTATCCTTCGATGGAGGTGGCCAGCATGAGGGGACATAGCTTTAAATTGAGGGATGATAGATATAGGACAGATATCAGAGTTAGGTTCTTTACTCAGAGACTAATAAGGGTGTGGAATACCCTGTTTGCAACAGTAGTGGACTCACCAACGTTAAGGGCATTCAAATGGTCATTGGATAAACATATGGATGATATTGGAATGGCGTAGGTTAGATGGGCTTTAGATTAGTTTCACAGGTCAATGCAACATCGAGGGCTGAAGGGTCTGTTACTGTGCTGTAATGTTCTATATTCTATGATCTATGTTTTAATGTTTTATGAGACCCCTCTCATTCTTCTAAATTCCAATACGCCTTAGTCTGTGCTCATAAGCCAACCCTCTCAACTCCAAAATCAACCTAGTGAATCTCCTCTACATCCCCACCAGTACCATATATCCTTTTCCAAATAAAGAGACCAAAACTATACACAGTACTCCAAATGTGGCCTCCAAACATCTTATATAGCTGCAGCATAACTTCACTGTTTTTAAACTCTATCCGTCTCGCAATGAAGGACAAATTCCCATTTGCCTTTTTAATTACCTGCTGCACCTACAAACCAACTCCTGATGATTCTTGCACAAGGACACCCAGCACCTCTGCACAGCAATATGCTGTAATTTTTACCATTTAAATAATAGACCATTTTGCTGTTATTCCTACCAAAATGGATGACTCATATTTACCAACATTGTAATCCATCTGCCAGATCCTTGCCCACTCAATTAAACTACTAATATCCCTTTGCAGGTGCTCAGTGTCCTCGGCATAATTTGCTCTACCACTCACCTTAGTGCCATCTGTGAACTTTAACACACTACACTTGGCCCCCAACTTCAAATCATCTTTGTAAGTTGTAAACAGTTGCGGTCCCAACACTGATCAGTGAGGCACACCACTAGTCACTGATCGCCAACCAGAAAAACACCCATTTATCCCCGCTCCTTGCTTTTTGTTAATTAATCAATTGTCTACCTATGCTAATACATTACTTGCAACGCCATGCATCTTTATCTTATGTTGCAGTCTTTTGTGCAGCACTTTGTCGAATGCCTTCTGGAAATCCAGATATACCACATCCACAGGTTCCCATTGTCCACCGCGTTCGTAATGTCCTCAAAGAATTCCACTAAATTAATTGAACGCAACCTGCCTTCATGAACCCATGCTGCATTTCCCCAGTGGGACAATTTTTATCCAGACATCACGCTCATTCTTCTTTGATGGTAGATTCAAATGTTTTCCCTACTACAAAAATTAAGCTAACAGACCGATAGTTACCCGCCTTTTGTCTACCTCCTTTTTTAAACAGTCGTGTCACATTTGCTGCTTTTCAATGTGCTGGAACAGTCTCAGAGTCCGTGATAATTTTAATTTTAACTTTTTTGTAATTTTCCATGTAGTGAAACCTTCTCCCCACATGTTAACTTGCTGCTTTGCCTCTTATTAATCATTATACTTCCCTTCCCCCCACTTGCTAGTTTAAAGTCCTTGTGACCATCATATTTATCCTTTCCACTAGAACTGGTCCCAGATTGGTTCAGGTGAAGACCATCTCAACAGTACAGATCCTTTCTCTTCCAATACTGATGCCAATGTCCCATGAAATGGAACCTCTCTTTCCTGCACCATTCCTTTAGCCACATATTTTACTTCCTTAATTTCCTTATCCCTATGTCAATTCACAAAAGACTCAGGCAGTAATCCAGAAGTAATTACCCATTCTTTATTTCAGTTCTACATAAGAACATAGAAGTGGGAGCAAGAGTAGGCCATCTCGTCCCTCAAGCCTGCCCTGCCATTCAATAAGATCATGGCTGATCTGATATTGGATCAGTTCCACTTACCCACCTGCTCCTCATAACTCTTAATTCCGTTATTGATCAGAAATCTATCTACCCGTGACTAAAACGTATTCAACGAGGTAGCTTCCACCACTTCAATGCACAGAGATTTATAGAGATTCACTCCCCTCTGAGAGAAGAAGTTTCTCCTCAACTCTGTTCTAAACTGTACCCATCCCCCTGCCCCCTTATTTTGAGCCTGTGCCCTCTAGTTCTGGTTTCCTTCCTAAGTGGGAAGAATCTCTCTACCTCTACCCTATCTAGCCCCTTCATTATCTTATAAGTCTCTATAAGCTACCACCTCAGTCCTCTAAACTCCAACGAGTACAGGCCCAATCTACTCAATCTCTCTTCATAAACTAACTCTCTCATCTCCGGTATCAGCCTTCTCTGTACTCCCTCCAAGGCCAATATATCCTTTCACAAATAAGGGGCCCAAAACTGCACACAGTACTCCAGCTGTGGCCTCACCAGTGCCTTGTACGGTTGCAGCAAGACCTCCCTGCTTTTATATTCTACCCCTTTGCGATAAAGGCCAACATTCCATTCACCTTCTTGATCACCTGCTGCGCTTGTAGACAGAGTTTTTGTGATTCATGCACAAGGACCCCCCAGGTCCTCTGCATAGTAGCATGCTGAAACTTTTCACCATTTAAATAATATTCCATCCTGCTACTATTTCTTCCAAAGTGGGTAACCTCACATTTGCTAATGTTATACTCCATCTGCCAGGTCCTTGCCCACTCACTCAACCTATCCAGATCTCTCTTCAGACTTTCTGTGTCCTCCATGCAATTTGCTTTTCTACTCATCTTCGTGTCATCAGCAAACTGTTACCCTACACTCAGCCCCCTCCTCCGGATCGTTTATGTATATGGTAAACAGTTGAGGCCCCAGCACTGATCCCTGCAGTACACTAACTGCCAACCAGAAAAGCATCCATTTAATGCTGGATAACTATGTTAACTACCTTGTTCTGAAGCTGTTCTGACTAAAACTGTTCTTAGTCTATGCAGAGAACTGCAGACTTTACCAAAGGACTCAGGTTCAGTATCACATGAGCTATGTTGTTTTAAACTTGTTTGAACAGTCTTGTTTATTGGATTTTGATTGGGACAGCTTCTGTATTCATTAAGGGTTATAAATTATTGTGTTGTTTTGGTGCTGCTTATCATTGGTACAAGTTATTTCCTATAATCTTACTACACTTGTTAACTATATTTTGAAATAAACTTTGTTTGATAAAAGCTCCCTAGTGGGTCATTTGAATCATACTTGAATTGAAATCTATCATGCTTATCATAGATGCAAAACTTAAAATCCAGGCAGGCTCCATAACACACTTTGGAGTTTCTCACCTGAACCATAACATTATCCATTCCATTGTATTGCAAGCAGAATTTATATTATTTCCATTACTTACAGCATTGAAACAGGTCATTTTGACAAAAAAGCCCATGCCAAAGTTCATGCTGTACATAAATCTACTTTTATTTATTTTGGTCTTGTAATGTGAGCATTGCTGGTTAGACCAGCACTTACTTTCCACCCTTAATTACTGTTGAAAAAGTAACAATGAACTACCTTCTTGAAGTATGGTAGTTTATGTGGTGTAGGTACACTCACGGTGCTATTAGCGAGGAAATTCCAGGATTTTGACCCAACAATAGTGATCGTAATATATTTCCAGGTCAGGATGGTGAGTGATGTTCCATGCTGCCCTTGTTTGAGGTTGTGGAATTATAAGTGTGATGACATTGTGCCATTATGCTATATTTTATATTTAAGGTGGGGCTACTTTAGGAGGCAACATGTTGTTACAAGAATCAACTTATCTGGAGAAACATGCAGCACCAATGATGAGAATGCAGGAAAGTAGGTGATTTTAGCCAGGAATGTATTATTTTGTTGAGTTAACAAGCCTTCTGTTTATTTAAGTTTTCCTGGGATTTTAGACCAGAAGTCATGCAGAGTCATCTGTGTTTTGATTAGCTTGATTGACAGAGTGTTAGGATATCAGATAAGAATCAGATATCAAATAACAAGGTGTTTATGAGGCCAAGCTAGATTCCAACAATTTTCTATTTTGCCATTATTTGTGAAGATTGGGTGTTTCTCTTAAGAAGTAATTCTACCGGCAAATTAGGGATCTTTTATAATAAACCAAACTCTATTCAATAACACTTTTTAAATATACCTCTGACAAATGAACCAGTTTAACTATTAACAGTTAAATAATGCTTAAAAAATGAAACAAAGAAAACTTTAATTTCTAACTTATTATGGTTTCGGTTGCAAATAAGCAACATTCCTCTTACATCTTAAGTACAGTTAGCAGTTATAGATATACATGACGGCACAATGGTTAGCACGTTGCTTCACAACATCAGCAACGCAGATTTGATTCCTGGTTTTGGTCACTGTCTGTGTGGCATTTGCACATTCTCTCTGTATTTACATGGATTTTCTCTGGATGATCCAGTTTCTTCCCACAGTGCGAAGATGTGCTGGTTAGGTGCATTGGCTGTGTTAAATTGTCTCTCAGTGTACCTGAACAGGTGCCAGAGTGTGGTGACTAGTGGATTTTCACAGTAACTTCATTGCAGTGTTAATGTAATCTGACTTGTGATGAATAAATAAACATTTTTTTTACAATGAGTGTAGATTGTCTTGAAGCTTTGAGAGAGAGTTTCAGTAACTTGCAGAAAATCTCTGAATTCAAGGAATTCCCAACTGAAACTGAAAAACTGTTTCTTTGCTATAGATAGTCCTAACTCTTCCTATTAACCTCATCACATGGCTCTGTTTATCTCAACACATTCTTTTATTTCTTTAATCAAAAGCTCTGGAAAATCTTCATCCATGAACAAAAATTCATTCGCTCCTTCCTAGTAAACAACACGTGGCCTGCTCTCTCGGCATCTGAGCTAAATGTTTCCTAGACACACCAACTGTCTACAGAACGGAAATGAATCTGTAAACAGTCCCCTTAGACATTAATATAACATATATAGCAATATATATATGACATACTAGCAATGTATGTAAGATGTACTGTTATCACAATACATCCACAGAAATGGCAGATGGAGTTTAATCTGGCCAAATGTGAGGCATTTTGGAGGATCAAATTTAGGTGTGAATTATACTGTAGATGCAGAACCCTTAGGCACATTAACATAGAGAGGGATCTGGGCGTGCTGGTCAAGGTGGCCAATGTGATTAAGAAGGCATAGAGCATACTTGCTTTCATTAGCTAGGGTACTGAGTACAAGAGTTGGGAAATCATATTGCAGTTATATAAATCCTTGGTTAGGCTGTGTTTAGAGTACTGTATGCAGTTCTGACCACCACAATGGAAGCTTTGGAAAGAGTGCAAAGAAAATTCACCAGGATGTTGCATGGTCTGGAGAGTGTTGGCTATGAGGAAAGATTGAATAAACTGAGGTTGTTTTCACTGGAAAGACAGAGGCTGAGGGGAAACCTGATAGAAGTCTACAAAATTATAAGTGGCATAGATAAGGTGGATAATTAAAGGCTTTTTCCCAGGGTGGAAGTATCAACTGCAAGGAGGCACAGGTTCAAGATGAGAGGAGAAAGTTTAAGGGAGATGTTGTTTGTCAACTATATCAACGATTTGGATGATAATGTGCTAAATTGGATCAGCAAATTTGCTGATGATACAAAGATTGGAGGTGTAGTGAGCACTGAGGAAGGTTTTCAAAACTTGAAGAGGGATTTGGACCACCTAGAAAAATGGACTGAGAAATAGCAGATGGAGTTTAATGCAGACAAATGTGTGGTATTGCACTTTGGAAGACAAACTAAGGCAGAACATGCAAGGTAAATGGTAGGATACTGAAGAGTGCAGTAGAACAGAGGGATCTGGGATTAGAGATAGCTAATTCCCTAAAAGTGGCATCACAGGTAGATAGGGTCATAAAGAGTGTTTTTAGTACAATGGCTTTATAAATCAAAGTATTGAGTATAAGAGTTGGAATGTTATGATGAGATTGTATAAGACATTGGTGAGGCCAAATTTAGAGTATTGTGTGCTATTTTGGTCACCTAATTACATGAAAGATATTAATAAGGTTAAAAGAGTGCAGAGAAGGTTTACAAGGATGTTGCCGGGACTTGAGAAACTGAGTTACAGAGAATGGTTGAATAAGTTAGGACTTTATTCCCTGGAGCAGAGAAAAATGAGGAGAGATTTGATAGAGGTGTGTAAGATTTTGATGGGTATAGATAGAGTGAATGCAAGCAGGCTTTTTCCACTGAGGCTAGGGGAGAAAAAAACTAGAGGCCATGGGTTAAATGTGAAGGGGAAAAGTTTAAAGGGAATATGGGGGGTGGGGGGGAGCTTCCTCATGCAGAGTGGTGAGAGTATGGAATGAGCTGTGGTGGAAGCAGGCTCACTTTGAACATTTAAGAAAAACTTGGACAGGTACACGGATGACAGGGGTGTAGAAGGATATGGTCCAGGTGAAGGACTAGGCAGAAAAATGGTTTGGCACAGACAGGAAGGGCCAAAAGGCCTGTTTCTGTCCTGTAACGTTTTTTGGTTCTGTGGTTATGTGAGAGGGGGAGACTTTTCACACAGACAGTGATGGATGCCTGCAACATGCTGCCAGAGGAAGTAGTGGAAGCAGGCACAACATTTAAGAGATATCTGGACAGATACCTGAGCTGGAAGGGGAATAGAGGGATCTGGACAAAATAAGAGCAGAAGGTTGCCTTTACTTTAATTGGGGATCATGATCGACATGGGCCTGGAGGCTGAAGGGCCTATTTCTGTGCTATAATTTTCTTTGTTCTTTGGTTTTGCTCTTTGTTCAAGGGCAAGCTTATCTCTTCTATCTTCTTCTGTTGGGAAAAAAAATTCAGAAGTCTGAGATCATGTACTAATCGATTCAAAAACAGCTTCTTCCCTGTTGCCATTATGCTGAATGGACCTATCATTTCGTAAGTTGATCTTTTTCTACACCCCAGTTATGACTCTAACACCACATTTTGCACTCTCTCCTTTCCTTTGAACATAGAAATACAGAAGATAGGAGCAGGAGGAGGCCATTTGGCCCTTCAAGCCTTCTCCACCATTCATCGTCATTATGAATGATCATCCAACTCAATAGCCTAATCCTGCTTTCTCCCCATAATCTTTGATCCCACTCAGCTCAAATGCTATATCCACTCGTCTCTTGAATACGTAAAACATAGAACATAGAAAAATTACAGCACAAATAGGCCCTTTGGCCCACAAGTTATGCTGATCAAAGCACTACCTACTAGGCTTACCTATAACCCTCAATCCTATTAAATCCCATGTACTCATCTAGAAGTCTCTTAAAAGACCCTATTGAGTTCACTTCCATCACTACCGATGGCAGCCGATTCTACTCATCCACCACCCTCTAACTGAAAAACTTACCCCGACATCTCCTCTGTACCTACCTATATACATTTACGTTTTGGCATCAACTATTTCCTTTGGTAATGAATTCCACAGGCTCACCATCCTTTGGGTGAAGAAATGTCTCCTCATCTCCATTCTAAATGGTCTACCCTGAATCTCAGGCTGTGACATCTGGTTCTGGATTCTCCCACCATAGGGAATATCTTCCCTGCATCTACCCTATCTAGTTTTGATAGAATTTTATAAATCTCTATGAGATTCCCTCTCAGTCATCTGAACTCCAGTGAAAACAACCCAGTCAAACTCTCCTCATACATCAGTCCTGCCATCCCCGGAATTAGCCTGGTAAACCTTCACTGCACTCCCTTGAAAGCAAGAATATCTTTCCTCAGAAAAAGAGATCAAAACTGCACACGATATTCTCGGTGTGGCTCACCAAGGTCCTGTATAATTGCAACAACACATGTCTGCTCTTGTACTCGAAACCTCTCGCAGTGAAGGCCAACATACCATTTGCCTTCTTTACCGCCTGCTGCACCTGCATACTTACCTTCAGCGACTGGTGCACAAGGACATCCATGTCCTTCTGCACACTCCCCTCTCCCAATTTACAGCCATTCAGAGGGTAATCTGTCTTTTTGTTTTTGCTTCTAAAGTGAATAACTTCACATTTATCCAAATTATACTACATCTGCCATTGATTTGCACACTCAGCCAACCTATCCAGATCATTCTGAAGGATCTCTGCATCCTTTCAGAGACTTGGGTAGAGCAGGGACAGGAATGGATGTTGCAGGTTCCGGGGTACAAATGCTTTAGTCGGAGTAGAGAAGGAGGTAGAAGGGGGGGAGGAGTGGCATTATTGGTCAAAGACTGTATCACAGTGATAGAAAAGAAGTTTGATGAGGACTTGTCTGTTGAGGTAGTATGGGCTGAGATTAGAAACAGGAGAGGAGAGGTCACCCTGTTGGGAGTCTTTTACAGACGTCCTAATAGTTCTAGAGAGGTTGAGGAAAGGATTGCAAAGTCAATTCTGATTAGGAGTGAAAGTAGTAGGGTAATTGTGATGGGGGACTTTAACTTTGCTAATATTGATTGGAATAGCTATAGCTCTAGCTCGTTAGAGGGGTCAGTTTTCGTACAGAGTGTGCAGGAAGGTTTTTTGACTCAGTATGTAGATAGGCCAACTAGAGGTGAGGCTACATTGGATTTGGTGCTGGGCAATGAGCCAGACCAGGTGTTAGGCTTGGAAGTTAGTGAACATTTTGGTGATAGTGACCACAATTCGGTTACGTTCACCTTAGTGATGGACAGGGATAGGCATGAAGCTGGGGGCAGTAGTTATAGCTGGGGGAAGGGTAATTATGAGGCCATCAGGAGAGAATTAGGGTGCATAGATTGGACTAGGAAACTACAGGGACTGGGAACATCTGGAATGTGGTGCTTATTCAAGGAGCAGCTGCTGCGAGTCCTTGATAAGTATGTCCCTGTCAGGCAGGGAGGAAATGGACGAGTAAGAGAGCCTTGGTGTACGAAAAAAGTTGATTTGCTGGTAAAGAAGAAAAAGGAGGCTTATGTCAGGATGAGGCTTGAAGGCTCAGTTAGTGCAATGGATAGCTATAGATTAGCCAGGAAGGAGGTAAAAAGTGAATTGAGGAGAGCTAAGAGGGGACACGAGAAGATGTTGGCTGATAGGATTAAGGAGAATCCTAAAGCTTTCTTTCGATATGTTAGGAATAGAAGATTGGTTAGGGCAAGATTAGGGCCAGTCATAGACAGCAGTGGGAAGTTGTGCGTGGAGCCTGAAGAGATTGGTGAGGCACTGAATAAATATTTCTCTTCGGTATTCACGCAGAGTGCTGGAAATGTAGTTATGGAGAACACTGAGGTACAGGGTTGCAAATTGGGAAGTATTGTAGTAGATAGGGAGGATGTGCTAGAAATTCTCGAGGGTTTGAAGTTGGATAAGTCCCCTGGGCCGGACGGGATTTACCCTAGGATTCTCTGGGAGGCAAGAGAGGAGATTGCAGAGCCTCTGGCTCTGATCTTCAGGTCGTCGTTGGTTACGGGTGTGGTTCCGGAGGACTGGAGGATAGCGAATGTGGTCCCATTGTTCAAGAAGGGGAAGAGAGACCTTCCAGGGAATTATAGGCCAGTGAGTCTTACTTCTGTTGTGGGCAAGGTATTGGAGAGAATTATTAGGGATAGGATTTATAGTTATTTAGAGAGAAATGAATTGATTGGGGATAGTCAGCATGGTTTCATGAAGGGTAGGTCATGCCTTATTAACTTCATTGAGTTTTTTGAGAAAGTGACCAAAGAGGTGGATGGGGGTAAGGCGGTTGATGTAGTATATATGGACTTTAGTAAGGCGTTTGATAAGGTGGCCCATGGAAGACTTCTACAGAAAATGCAGATGTGTGGAATAGAGGGTGATTTAGCTAATTGGATTAGGAATTGGCTGGCAGATAGAAGACAGAGGGTGGTGGTTGATGGGAGATATTCATCGTGGAGTTCGGTGACGAGTGGTGTGCCTCAGGGGTCTGTTTTGGGGCCCCTGCTGTTTGTAATTTTTATAAATGATCTGGATGAGGGTATTGAGGGATGGATCAGTAAATTTGCAGATGACACTAAAGTCGGTGGAGTGGTAGATAGTGAAGAGGGGTGTTATAGTTTACAGAGTGACTTGGACAAGTTGCAGAGCTGGGCCGAGAGGTGGCAAATGGAGTTTAATGTGGAAAAGTGTGAGGTAATGCACTTTGGCAGGAACAATAAATGTGTAGAGTATAGGGCTAATGGTAGGGCTCTTAATAGTGTTGAGGAACAGAAGGATCTTGGTGTATGTGTCAATAGATCCCTGAAAGTAGGCAGCCAAGTGGATAAAGTTGTTAAGAAGGCATATGGAGTCTTAGCTTTTATTGGTAGGGGGATTGAATTTAGGAGCCGCAGCATCATGTTGCAACTGTACAAAATTCTAGTGCGGCCGCACTTGGAGTATTGTGTGCAGTTCTGGTCCCCACATTATAAGAAAGATGTGGAGGCATTGGAGAGGGTACAGAGGAGGTTTACCAGGATGTTGCCTGGTATGGAGGGCAGGTCCTATGAAGAGAGGTTGAAGGATTTGAGGTTGTTTTCGTTAGAAAGGAGGCGGCTAAGAGGGGATCTTATTGAAGCATATAAGATGATTAGAGGTTTAGATAGGGTGGAAAGTGATAGCCTTTTTCCTAGGATGGAGAAAGCTAGCACGAGGGGACACAGCTTTAAATTAAGGGGTATGAGTTATAGGACGGATATCAGAGGTAGGTTCTTTACTCAAAGAGTGATTAGGGAGTGGAATGCCCTGCCTGCAGCTGTTGTAGATGCGCCAAGTTTGGTGGCGTTTAAGAGGTTAATTGATAAGTATATGGAAGAGAAGGGAATGGTTTAGTTTGGGGGGGCATTGCTTTTTATTTTGGTTGGCACAACATCGAAGGCCGAAGGGCCTGTTCTGTGCTGTAATGTTCTATGTTCTACGTTCTATGTTCTATGTTCCTTGTTCACCCTCCCACCCAACTTGGTATCATCTGCAAACTTTGAGATATTATATTTTGTTCCCTCATCCAAATCATTAATATATATTGTGAAAAGCTGGGATCCCTGTGGCACGCCACTAGTTATGCCTACCAATTTGAAAAGTACCCATTAATTCCTGCTCTTTGTCTCCTCTCTGCCAAGCAGTTTTCTATCCATCTCAATACACTTTCCCCAGTCCCTCACATTTAATCTTGCACAATAACCTTTTGTGTAGGACTTTGTCAAACGCTTTCTGAAAGTTCAAATATACACATCGACTGGCTCCCCCTTGTCAACTCTACTAGTTACATCTTCAAAGATTTCCAACAGATTTGTGAAGCATGATTTCCCCTTCATAAATCCATACTGACTCTTTCTGATCCTGCCACTGCTTTCTAAATGCTTCGCTATAAAGCTCTTGATAATGGATTTGAGAATTTTCCCCAATACCAATGTAAAGCTTACTGGTCTATGATTCCCTGTTTTTTCTCTACCTCCGCTTTTGATTATTGGAATGACATGTACTATCCTTCAGCTGGCAGGGACTGATCCAGTAGTACACTGCTGGTAATCCGGCCTCCAGTCTGAAAATTTTCCGTCCACCACCACCTTCTGTCTTCTATGAGATAGCCAGTTACTTATCCAATTGGCCAAATTTCCATCTATCCCACACCTCCTTACTTTCTTTATGAGCCTACCATGGGGATCCATATCAGATGCTTTACTAAAATCCATGTATACAACGTCCATTGTTCTACCTTCATCTACACACTTGGTTACTTCCTCTAAGAATTCAATCAAATTTGTGAGACAAGACTTACACTTCACCAATCCATGCTGACTATCCCGGATTAAGCTGCATCTTTCCAAATGGTCCCTCTATAAACTTATTGATCACTGAAGTAAGACTAATCATCCTACAATTACCAGGTCATTCCTATTTCCTTTCTTGAACAGAGGAACAACATTTGCCACTCTCTAGTCCTCTGGCACCATCCTCATGGACAGTGAAGACCCAAAGATCAAAGCCAAAGGCTCTGCAATCTCTTCTCTTGCCTCCTGAAGAATCCTAGGATATATCCCATTTGACCCAGGGGACTTATTGACTCTACGTTTTTTCAAAATTGCTAATATATCTTCCCTCAGAATGTCTACCTCTTCCAGTCTATCAGTCTGTATCACTCTCTCATTTCAAAAACATGGCCCTCTTCTTGGTAAACACTGAAGAAAAGTATTCATTCAATGCCTCACCTATCTCTTCTGACTCCATGCACAAGTTCCCACTACTATCCTTGACTGGCCCTAACCTCACCTTGGTCTTTCTTTTATTTCTGACATAAGAGTAAAAAGCCTTGGGATTTTCCTTTATCTGACCTGCCAAGGAATTCTCGTGCTCCCTCCTAGCTCTCCTAAGCCCTTTCTTTAAATCATTCCTTACTATCTTATAAACCTCATTTGACCCAACTGAACATTGTTTTCTCATCCTTACATATGCTTCCTTTTTCCTCTTGACAAGACATTCAACTTCTTTTGTGAACCATGGTTCCCTCACTCAGCCATTTCCTCCCTGCCTGACTTGGACATGCCTATCAAGAACACACAGTATTTGTTCCTTGACAAGCTCCAATTGTAAGCTTTGGTTTTTGGCTTTGTTGGTTGAACCAAGTACTGGAGCAAATTGAAAGTTTTATTTCCAACTGTACGGAGGAAAGTTGGTAACCCGTTTGCAAATTCATTTGCTTGTACAAGGTTCTGAAAATGCTTAACATAAGAATTTCATCATTCCTTTTCTTCATTGAAAGTACCCATGGATTCTAGTTGATACATCATTGTTCTTGCAGACATGAGTGACTCAAGACTGCTCAATATATATTTTTTATTGTCCTCCTAGGACTCCCCTTTTTATCCTGAAAACTGTTGAATTGATGTATTTTTTTTCAAATGACAATTTTCAAAACTTTAAGACCATAAGACCATAAGACATTGGAGCAGAATTAGGCCACTTGGCCCATCGAGTCTCTCTGCCATTCAATCATGGCTAATATTTTGTCATCCCCATTATCCTGCCTTTTCGCTATTATCCCTAATCTCCTTATTGATCAAGAAGCTATCTATGTCTGTCTGAAAGACACTCAATGGCCTGCCCTCCACAGCCTTCTGCAATAAAGAGTTCCACAGATTCAACAAACTACAGTAATGTTGCAATTTCTGTTTGCAAGCTAACTTTGCTGGTGTGGTGTGTAATATTTACTCATGTAGCGACTGACTGTAATCTGTGGGATTTTCTCCAGCATGCTTGAGTCACTTTTCATGCGTATTCTGCATTTTCTTCTTTACATTTCTTAATGCCTTGCAACACGCTTCTCAAGTTACAAAACATATATTGTTTGTCAGGCCAAGCCATACACTGGAAGCCTTTTCCCTGATGCAGCTCATGTTACTAAATATTGTAGAATCCTGTGAGTGAATCCTTCTTGTGTCTGGCACATTAGATAACCAAGAAAATTATTTTAATCAGCTTACAAAGAAATTCCAATCACCTTTGTGAAGGTATGTTGATTTTAATTATTCATATTCTGCATTATTTACCCAATATACGTTATTAGTTATTTCAATTATTTATAATGTGTACTTTTCTAATATCAATCACGCTAACACTAGTTCAAGGAAAGAAAAGGAAGTGGAGGGATGGGTTAGCAAGTTCGCCGACGATACAAAGATCGGTGGTGTTGCGGATGGTCTGGAGGGATGTCAAAAGTTGCGGCGGGACATAGACAAGATGCAAGACTGGACGGAGAAGTGGCAGATGGACTTCAACGCAGATAAATGTGTAGTGGTCCATTTTGGCAGAAATAATGGGATGAAGGAGTACAATATAAGGGGTAGGAGTCTTAGCTGTGTTGTAGAGCAGAAGGATCTCGGGGTCCGGGTCCATAGGACTCTTAAATCGGCCTCGCAGGTGGAGGAAGTGGTCAAGAAGGCGTACGGTGTACTGGCCTTCATTAATCGAGGAATAGAGTTTAGGAGTCAGGAGGTAATGATGCAGCTCTATAAGACTCTTGTCAGACCCCAGTTGGAGTATTGTGCGCAGTTCTGGTCGCCTCATTATAGGAAGGATGTAGAGGCTATTGAGAGGGTTCAGAGGAGATTTACAAGGATGCTGCCTGGATTGGGAGGCAGGCCTTATGAAGATAGGTTGAGGGAGATGGGACTCTTCTCACTGGAGAGACGTAGGTTGAGAGGCGACCTGATAGAGGTTTATAAAATGTTGAGAGGAATAGATAGGGTGGACTCTCAGAGACTATTTCCCCGAGCAGAAATGGTCAATACGAGAGGACACAGATTTAAGGTGCAGGGAAGCAAATACAAAGGAGATGTCGGGGTAGGTTTTTCACTCAGAGGGTGGTGAGTGAATGGAACCGACTGCCGTCGGAGGTTGTTGAGGCAAACTCACTGGGGTCTTTTAAGAGACTTCTGGATGAGTATATGGAAAAGAATAGGATAGGGGGTTAAAGATAGGTTTGTGGATTGGTAGATGTGATCAGCGCAACTCGTGGGCTGAAGGGCCTGTTTGTGCTGTATTGTTCTATGTTCTATGTTCTATGTTTACTTGATGATTGATATTGCCTGGCACTGCACACAGATGCTGAGAATAAATATTTCATTACAAATCTGGCACAGTGACACAGTGGTTCGCACTGCTGTCTCAAAGCATCAGTGTCGATTCTGGCCTTGGATAGTTGTCTATGTGGAGTTTTCATATTCCTCCTGTGTCTGCAGAGGTTTTGTTTGGGTGCTCCAGTTTCCTCCCACACTCCAAAGATGTGAATTGGCCATGTTCAACTGTCCTTTAGTGTCTCAAGATGTGCAAGTTAGTTGGATAGGCCACATTGAGGGAAAGATAGAACATAGAACATAGAACATTACAGCACAGAACAGGCCCTTCAGCCTTCGATGTTGCGCCGACCAATATAAAAAGCAATGACCCTCCAAACTAAACCATTCCCTTCTCTTCCATATACTTATCAACTAACCTCTTAAACGCCACCAAACTTGGCGCATATACAACTGCCGCAGGCAGGGCATTCCACTCCCGAACCACCCTTTGGGTAAAGAACCTACCTCTGATATCCGTCCTATAACTATCATCCCTTAATTTAAAGCTGTGTCCCCTCGTGCTAGCTTTCTCCATCCTAGGAAAAAGGCTATCACTGTCCACACTATCTAAACCTCTAATCATCTTATATGTTTCGATAAGGTCCCCTCTTAGCCGCCTCCTTTCTAACGAAAACAACCTCAAATCCCTCAGCCTCTCTTCATAAGACCTGCCCTCCATACCAGGCAACATCCCGGTAAACCTCCTCTGTACTCTCTCCAATGCCTCCACATCTTTCTTATAATGTGGGGACCAGAACTGCACACAATACTCCAAGTGCGGCCGCACTAGAGTTTTGTACAGTTGCAACATGACGTTGCGGCTCCGAAATTCAATCCCCTACCAATAAAAGCTAAGACTCCATATGCCTTCTTAACAACCTTATCGACTTGACTGCCTACTTTCAGGGATCTATGAACAAATACACCAAGATCCCTCTGTTCATCAACACTATTAAGAATCCTACCATTAGCCCTATACTCTACACATTTATTATTCCTGCCAAAGTGCAGTACCTCACACTTTTCCACATTAAACTCCATTTGCCACCTCTCGGCCCAGCTCTGCAACTTGTCCAAGTCTCTCTGCAAACTATAACACCCCTCTTCACTATCTACCACTCCACCGACTTTAGTGTCATCCGCAAATTTACTAACCCATCCTTCAATTATTATTGATTATTGTCATTGCACCAGTTCAGTAGATTCTCTATCTCATTCCTGGACTCTGTCTCATTATTGTTTGAGATCTGACCCACTACAGTGGTGTTACAGCAAACTTGAATATCGAGTTGAATGGGAATTTGGCCACTCAGTGATAGATGTATAAGGAGTATAGTAGGGGGCTGAGGACACAGCCTGTTGAAAGCTGAGCTGCAGTCAATAAATAGGAGTTGAATTTGAATTGGCATGGATGAGCAGAATGTGTTTCACTCTAGGTATGGTTCAAGCGACCCACTAGGAAGCTTTTATCAAACAAATTTTATTTAAGAACACAATTACCATATAATAAAAACAATTAGCATAACTTTTTCCCAGAGTCAACTACTAGGGGTACTGGTTTAAGGCGCAAGGGGCAAGGTTTAAAGAGATGTATGAGGCAAGTTTTTGACACAGAGGGTGGTGGGTGCCTAGAACTCACTGGTGGGGGAGGTAGTGGAAGCAGATATGATAGTGGCTTATAAGGGGCATCTTGGACAAATACATGAATAGGATGGGAGTAAAGGGTACGGGCTTTAGTTCAGTTGGGCAGCATGGTCAGTGTAGGCTTGGAGGACCGAAGGGCCTGTTCCTTGCTGTAATTTTTTTTGTTTTTTTGTTCTTTTACCAGTCACAAGATTTAAACATTACATAACATAAACCTTAGCAACGAACCATCTATGTTGTTCTGAGTCAAAAGTCATCCCATAGTCAGACACCCTTCTCTAGATTTGACACAGAAAGCAAGTATTCCCAGGTGATGCTGGCCTTGTTGCTTTTTAACACCTGTTATGAATTGTTGCTTTGAATGTTGGATTAAATCTCTGAGATTTCACAATCCTGGAACTTTCAACACAGAGAGAGTAAAACATCTTACCCATGACAAATTCAAATTTAGAAACTTAGGGTCCAGGCTACCTTCAGAAAAAAGCTTTAAGTTTCTGGCCTGGGTCTTAATATCCTCAGTGGTTGAACCAGGGTTCTGAGGTTTGGGATATGCATTGTTCACAAGTCCCAGAAAGTTTGTTGGAATTTTGTGATTCAGATGCATCTACTATCATCTTATCCTGTCTTCGTATGGATTGATTCTGCTGCTTATGAGTTGTAATCATAGAGTCACAGGGATAGGCAGCACTGAAGCAGGCCCTCCGGCCCAACCCGTTCATGTTGACCAGGTTTCCCAAACTGAACAAGTCCCATTTGCCTGCATTTTGCCCATATCTCTCTAAAATTTTCCTATTTATGTTATCTGTTCAAATGTCTTTTAAATGTTGTAACTGCATCAATCTCTACCACCTCCTCTGGCAGCTCATTCCATACATGCACTACTCTCTGTATGAAAAAGTTGCCCTTCATGTTCCTTTTAAATCTTTCCCCTCTCACCTTAAAATTAATCCCTCTAGTTTTGGATGCCTCTACCCTGGAGAAAAGACTTAGACTATTCACTATGCCCTATTCACTTAGACTATTTATCTATGCCCTCATGATTTTATAGACTTCTAAAAGGCCCCTCCTCTTCCTCCTACGCTCCAGGGAAAAAAAGTCCCAACCTATCCAGCCTCTCTTATAATTCAAATGTTTCAGTTCCTTTAACATCCTTGTAAATCTTTTTTGCATCCTTTCCAGTTTAATAACATCCTTCCTAGAGCAGAGAGACCAGAATTGTATGCAGTGCCCCAAAAGTGGCCTTATCAATCAATATCTTATACAACTGGAACATAACATGACATTTGAACTCCTGTACTCAATGCTCTAACTACTGAAGGCAAGAATGCCAAAAACGTTCTTCGCCTGTGATGGCACTTTCAAGGAATTATGTATCTGCTCCCCAAGGTCTCTCTGTTCGACAACACTCCCAAGGGCCCTATCACTAAAGGTGTAAGTCTTGCCTTGATTTGTCTAACCAAAATGCAATACCTCGCATTTATCTGAATTGAACTCCATCTGTCATTCCTCGGCTCATTGGTCCAGTTAATGCCAGTTATGGCTGGCAAGACCCAGAAAGTACTTTCCTATATTTACTGACTGCAATCTAACCAATGCCAATCTCTGTCTCTCCTGTTCTTTCCCCCAACTACCTCCTTGAATAATGAGTTATTGGTTGTTTATGAGATGTTGTGGTTTCACTTTGCGGACGTTGTGTTGGCAAATCTCTAGTGCCGTATTGATGCCCAATCTTGTATCACGGAATGGACAGTTCAAGAAGGCAATTCATCACCACCTTCTAAGGTCATTTACAGATGGGCAAAGAATACTGCCCTAGCCAGTGAAACCTGCATCCATGAACAAATAAAAAGAAGTAAACTCCACAATGAATAACAGAATTTGTCACCTTCCTTGAATCAGGATGAAGCTTCAGGTGGCATTCCCGTTTTTAAAAAGTACCTTGTTTGATGACAACTCTTGAAGTCTTCATTCAAAGTGAGAATTGGGTGAACTTTTCTCTGTGCAATTTTACTCATTTCTCACATATCAACACACAGTCTAACATTAGCACTTGGTCTTGGCATGGTCAAAACAGGCTCGCCCAAAGTGTTAGAGTCAGAGCATAAGAGAATGTTACAGCATGGAAACAGACCCTTTGGCCCAACTTGTCCATGCTGCCCCCTTCTTTAATCCTAAGATATCCCAATTGCCTGCATTTGGTCCCATATCCCATTGATTCATGGAACTATCTAAATGCTTTTTAAAAGACAAAATTATACCTGCATCTACTACTGCCTCTGGCAGCTCATTCCAGACACTCACTACCCTCTGCGTAAAACAGTTGCCCCTCTGGGCCTTTTTGTATCCCTCCTCTCCCACCTTAAACCTATGCCCTCTAGTTTTAGTCTCCCCTACCTTTAGAATAAGATATTGACTATCTAGCTGATTTATGCCCCTCACTATTTTATAGACCTCTATAAGTCACCCCTAAGCCTCCAACGCTCCAGTGAAAAAAGTGACAGTCTATCCAGCCTCTCCTTATAACTAAAACTATCAAGTCCCAGTAGCATCCTAGTAAATCCTTTCTACACTCTTTCTAATTTAATAATATCCTTTCTATAATAAGGTAGCCAGAACTGTACACAGTATTCCAAGTGTGGCCTTGCCAATGCCTAATACAACTTCAACAATACGTCCTAACTCCTGTATTCAATGATCTGACCAATGAAACCAAGCATGCTGAGTGTCTTCTTCAACATTCTGTCCACCTGTGACTCCACTTTCAAGTGAACCTGAACTATGAACCTGTACTAATTGGATTAGGAATTGGATGCTGATAGAAGACAGAGGATGGTGGTTGATGGAAATTATTCATCATGGAGTTCGGTTACAAGTGGTGTACCTCAGGGATCTGTTTTGGGGCCCCTGCTGTTTGTAATTTTTATAAATGATCTGGATGAGGGTATTGAAGGATGGATTAGTAAATTTGCGGATGACACCAAAGTCAGAGGAGTGGTAGATAGTGAAGAGGAGTGTTATAGTTTGCAGAGAGACTTGGACAAGTTGCAGAGTTGGGCCGAGAGGTGGCAAATGGAGTTTAATGCGGAAAAGTGTGAGGTAATTCACTTTGGCAGGAATAACAAATGTGTAGAGTACAGGGCTAATGGTAGAACTCTTAATAGTGTTGATGAACAGAGGGATCTTGGTGTATATGTGCATAGATCCCTGAAAGTTGGCAATCACGTCGATAAGGTTGTTAAGAAGGCATATGGAGTCTTAGCTTTTATTGGTAGGGGGATTGAATTTCGGAGCCGCAACGTCATGTTGCAACTGTACAAAACTCTAGTGCGGTCGCACTTGGAGTATTGTGTACAGTTCTGGTCCCCACATTATAAGAAAGATGTGGAGGCATTGGAGAGGGTACAAAAGAGGTTTACCAGGATGTTGCCTGGTATGGAGGGCAGGTCTCATGAAGAGAGGCTGAGGGATTTGAGGTTGTTTTCGTTAGAAAGAAGGTGGCTAAGAGACCTTATTGAAACATATAGGACTTATATGGGACTTTAACTTTACTAATATTGATTGGAATAGCTATAGCTCTAGCTCGTTAGAGGGGTCAGTTTTCGTACAAAGTGTGCAGGAGGGTTTTTTGACTCAGTATGTAGATAGGCCAACTAGAGGTGAGGCTACATTGGATTTGGTGCTGGGCAATGAGCCAGACCAGGTGTTAGGCTTGGAGGTTGGTGAACATTTTGGTGATAGTGACCACAATTCGGTTACGTTCACCTTAGTGATGGATAGGGATAGGCATGAAGCTGGGGGCAGTAGTTATAGCTGGGGGAAGGGTAATTATGAGGCCATCAGGAGAGAATTAGGGTGCATAGATTGGACTAGGAAGCTACAGGGACTGGGAACATCTGGAATGTGGAGCTTATTCAAGGAGCAGCTGCTGCTGGTCCTTGATAAGTATGTCCCTGTCAGGCAAGGAGGAAATGGTCGAGTAAGAGAACCTTGGTGTACGAAAAAAGTTGATTTGCTGGCTAAAAGGAAAAAGGAGGCTTATGTCAGGATGAGGATTGAAGGCTCGGTTAGTGCAATGGATAGCTATAGATTAGCCAGGAGGGAGCTAAAGAGGGAATTGAGGAGAGCAAAGAGAGGACATGAGAAGACTTTGGCTGATAGGATTAGGGAGAATCCTAAAGCTTTCTTTAGATATGTTAAGAATAGAAGATTGGTTAGGGCAAGATTAGGGCCAGTCATAGACAGCAGTGGGAAGTTGTGCGTGGAGCCTGAGGAGATTGGAGAGGTACTGAATAAATATTTCTCTTCGGTATTCACGCAGGGTGATGTAAATGTAGTTATGGAGAACACTGAGGTACAGGGTAGCAAACTGGAAGGTATCGAAGTAGATAGGGAGGATGTGCTAGATATTCTCGAGGGTTTGAAGTTGGATAAGTCCCCTGGGCCGGACGGGATTTACCCTAGGATTCTCTGGGAGGCAAGAGAGGAGATTGCAGAGCCTCTGGCTCTGATCTTCAGGTCGTCGTTGGTTACGGGTGTGGTTCCGGAGGACTGGAGGATAGCGAATGTGGTCCCGTTGTTCAAGAAGGGGAAGAGAGACCTTCCAGGAATTATAGGCCAGTGAGTCTTACTTCTGTGGTGGGCAAAGTGTTGGAGAGAATAATTAGGGATAGGATTTATAGTTATTTAGAGAGAAATGAATTGATTGGAGATAGTCAGCATGGTTTTGTGAAGGGTAGGTCGTGCCTTACTAACCTCATTGAGTTTTTTGAAAAAGTGACTAAGGAGGTGGATGGGGGTAAGGCGGTTGATGTGGTATATATGGACTTTAGTAAGGCGTTTGATAAGGTGGCCCATGGAAGACTTCTGCAGAAAATGCAGATGTATGGGATAGAGGGTGATTTAGCTAATTGGGTTAGGAATTGGCTAGCAGATAGAAGACAGAGGGTGTGGTTGATGGAAGATATTCATCGTGGAGTTCGGTTACAAGTGGTGTACCTCAGGGATCTGTTTTGGGGCCCCTGCTGTTTGTAATTTTTATAAATGATCTGGATGAGGGCATTGAAGGATGGATTAGTAAATTTGCGGATGACACCAAAGTCGGAGGAGTGGTAGATAGTGAAGAGGGGTTTTATAGTTTGCAGAGAGACTTGGACAAGTTGCAGAGCTGGGCCGAGAGGTGGCAAATGGAGTTTAATGTGGAAAAGTGTGAGGTAATGCACTATGGCAAGAATAATAAATGTGTAGAGTATAGGGCTAATGGTAGGATTCTTAGTAGTCTTGATGAACAGAGGGATCTTGGTGTGTATGTGCATAGCTCCCTGAAAGTAGGCAGTCAAGTCGAGAAGGTTGTTAAGAAGGCATATGGAGTCTTAGCTTTTATTGGTAGGGGGATTGAATTTCGGAGCCGCAACGTCATGTTGCAACTGTACAAAACTCTAGTGCGGCCGCACTTGAGTATTGTGTGCAGTTCTGGTCCCCACATTATAAGAAAGATGTGGAGGCATTGGAGAGTGTACAGAGGAGGTTTACCAGGATGTTGCCTGGTATGGAGGGCAGGTCTTATGAAGAGAGGCTGAGGGATTTGAGGTTGTTTTCGTTAGAAAGGAGGAGGCTAAGAGGGGACCTGATCGAAACATATGAGATGATTAGAGGTTTAGATAGGGTGGACAGTGATAGCCTTTTTCCTAGGATGGAGAAAGCTAGCACGAGGGACACAGCTTTAAATTAAGGGGTGATAGTTAT